>WNWK01000127.1:0-22500 GCA_009830355.1 Cherax destructor
AACATGAGTCTTACCAACCTGTCGGTATTGTATACCCATAATATAGTGTGTAGCAGATACTAGGTAGTGGAAGTGCACTCTCCCTACTCCCTCTTCCTCTCCTTGTAATGAGTTACCATGCAATAATGGACTGTTTCATTACGCTAATGTATTTTAAAAGCTATTTTAATTGAGCGTCCAGGGTTGTGGCAGGAGCTGCCTCACACTGACGCCAGGGACACGACCACAACAGTCTTACCTCCACAATATCTTGTATACAGTTAAAAGCCTCTTTAAAGAAGATAGCACCTTCGTGCGTTCGTGCCAAAATTTATCCTAAATAAAACCCTTTTTTTGGGAGAATTCACTAGTTCACCCACACACCTGTATTCAAAGTTAGAAATAATATGAACAAGGTAGGCTTGTTCCGCATATTCTTAATACCCTGTACTTATAATTCACCGGTAAAGAAAAATAACTGGTCGTAGACGTGACTATTTTCGAATTTATATTAAATATTTACGTTCAGAATTCGAGGTTCGTATGGCACTTCAAAAGCATGCAAGAGCCGGAGAGTCTAAACGTGTTCAGTTTCCTTTGGGGAAAATCCTGGGAGAGTTATGCATAGAAGATGGTTGGTAGTGCGTGGGTTGGTAGTAGGTGGACTGGTAGTGGGTGGACAAAGTGGGTGGGGTGGTTGATATTGGGCGAATTAATACTGGGTGGGTTGGTAGTAAGTGGATAGGTTGTGAGTGGCCATTAAATAGGTAGACAGGTTGTGGGAAGACTTTTTAGTGGGTGAATAGGTTATAGGTGGATAGGTTGTGAGCTGATTGCTACGGGAGTGAGGGTAGGTGTGGGTTATTATGGTGAATTAGTTGTGTGGGTGGGGGAGTATGGTGATTTATGCTTATAGTTACTCAAATAGCTAATAAGACAATAAAAAATGCTCTGATTAATAGTTAAATATTTCGGCAGTGTAAAAAACTCACCAGGACTCAGTTTAACCAAAAAAAAATATCTTTGAAGAAATTAAAACTTACCTCGACCGGCACTATGGCACTATGTCACTCAGTCGAACCTCAAGACTGACTGACGGGTCAGAGTTTACCTGGCGAGACAATGCACGGAGCTGCCGTCCACACTTAAGAGTCATTAAAACAAGCTCTTTAACCATACATGATTATTCCAAAAAGTTGCTATAATACACTGTAATATATTATAGTTAATTTACGCTAATAATTTAAAAGATATATTCAAAAACAATGAACACATCCGATTTGATAAACAAGCTGACACTTACGCGATGTAAACTAGTTGACACAGCTAAGAAGGCCTATCCCACATTTTGGTTTTAGCAAAAAGAACAAATGAAACCTCAAATGTTTATTACCAAAGGTTTTAATGTCAAAATGCAGCGAAGGCTTCAGTGTTGGTCGATTGTGGATAGAGTGGTTGAAGGTAGGCTGTTTGTGCGTGACGCTGTATGACCCTTGTAGGTTTAGCGCTTCATTTTTTATAATAATAATAATAATAATAATAATAATTATTATTATTATAATAATAATATTATTATTATTATTATTATTAGTGCGTGTGTGTGTTGGTTGCGGGAGTGTAGAAACTCAGCTAAGTTAGACACGATGAACTTTTGTTAAAGTTGGTTAATGGGGTTTAAAGTCTATCGACTGCATGAGGGTTATTAAAGCCGCAAGGTAACCTTTTCACCGCCAGTAATTTACACAGAGAGATACATCCCTTAAGGGATACTATTCCGTGGAGAGATGTGTGTATCTGTCAGTTTACATGGGAAGTATGACTGCAACACTAGTCTCTGTTTACCACTCCCACAGCTGAATGATCCACCTGATTTTAACGATATATGTCAAAAACACAAGATATATACCCTGAGAGTTGTATTTCTCTTAGAGTATATATGCTGAGGAGTTTACCTTCATCCCTATTTTAGGGATTAAAGTAGTCTTGTCTGGTGGTGAAAATGACATACAGCTTTAATGACCCTCGTGCAGTCGACAGGCGTTAAACCCCATTAACCAGCGATATGCAAATCAATGCAAAAAATCTCGTTTTAAATACAATAAGAGTTTGCTTTAATTCCTATTTTAAGAATTAAAGTATTCTTGATGCAATGTAAAGGTGAAGTGCTGCTTTGATGATCCACACGTAGTTGTAAGTTTTAAACCCCAATCTGTGAAATGAGCTGAGGCAGAAGAACAGCTAATAGCTGGTAAATTGGCTGGAGAAAATGTATAGTGATATCGACATTGTTTAGGCAGACACATATACATAGTTCAAGTATAAAAATAAGAACTAACAAATTCACTGACCTGAGGGCCAGGAGAGATAACTGACAATCTCCCTTACCAGAGAGAAGTAGAGACACGATGTGAGGGAGTCAGCCATCAGAGATGACTGTGTCGATGACAGCACAACACTGTGCCGCTCACTGAGTGTTAGACACAGCGATTCATAAAGAAAGATGACCTACAAACTTCAGAGGGTCCTTTTATTGCCTCTCTTGATCTTCCTCCAGAGGCACTAGAGATGCGACACACACACACACACACTGGGAGAGGTCGATTCATGCTCCTGACCTCGTTTCACTGATTGCTACTGGGTCCACTCTCCCTGCTCCATGAGGTTTGATAAAGCTCATGGAGGAGGGAAAGAGAGGACCCAGTAGCAATCAGTGAAGAGGCGGGGCCAGGAGCTATGAATCGACCCCTGAACCACAAATAGATGAGTACAAATAGGTGAGTACACACACACATACATAGATAGTGACAGGATGTTCCAGAGAGGGAACACAGGAACAAGGGGACACAACTGGAAGCTGAAGACTCAAATGAGTCAAAGGGATGTTAGGAAGCATTTCTTCAGCCATAGAGTAGTCAGGAAGTGGAATAGTCTAGCGAACGATATAGTGGAGGCAGGAACCATACATAGTTTTAAAACATGGTATGATAAAGCTCATGGAGCAGGGAGAGCAGAGACCCAGTAGCGGACAGCGAAGAGGCGGGGCCAGGAGCTGAGTATCGACCCCTGCAACAACAATTAGGTGAGTACATGCACACATACAGGCGGGACCAGGAGCTATGAATCGACCCCTGAACCACAAATAGATGAGTACACTATGCGGTGTGAGGAGAATAAGATACCGAAACCGATGACTGGGATGTGTGAAGGACAAGGGGAGACATGATTACGACATACAAAATGTTGAGTGAAACTGATAAGGCAAATACAAACTATTTGATTTAAGTGGCCCAGGATCATGGGGACACGGATATGAAGCTGAGGACACTGGTGAGCCACTGGTATGTAAGGAATTATTTCTTTAGTTTCAGGTAGGTTGAAAAATAAAATGATTGTGATGAGGCAGTGACGGAGGCAAAACTAAGGCCTTATTACACTCTTACGAAAGAATATAATAAGGCTCCAGAGGCCAGAAATCAGTGATGCTGATCAAAGTAATCTAGGAGGCGGAGCCAGGAGCTGAATATCCACTCCCATAAACATAAATCGGTGAATGCACACATGCGCGCGCGCGTGCACCACGACGACAGAAAGTGATACAACGGAGATGCGGGACCTAGTGTCCACTTTCAGCCAAACATGGATAAAATAAAAGCAAGGTTCTCAACCTGTGGGTAAGCCCTCGCCTGGGGGTCACTTGAGTTATTCCCAGGTGACGGCCAACAATCTTAGTAAGTGTTGCTCCTTCACCAAGCCAACACTTATTTTTTTTTTTTTGCAATTAGAAGCTTTAAATTACGTCTATTAGTATCTAAGTGCAAGGAAACGACATACAAGTTTGTATCAACCTGTGGAAAAGTAACTGAGAGATCTCATGGGTTAATCGGAAATATAAGGAGGTAAAATCTATGAAACCAAAACCATGGAAAAATACAGACTGAACTCAGCCCCAGAAACCAGGGAAGGTTGTACACTATCAAGAAATTATATATATATATATATATATATATATATATATATATATATATATATATATATATATATATATATATATATATATATATATATATATAATATATATATATATATATATATATATATATATATATATATATATATATGTATGTATATATTACAGATATGTACTTTAAACTCTTAATTAACATAACATAATGTTCGATTCGTAAGCATTACATAATTTTAACCATCTTCAGTAATGCTGAACTTGTGGTGAAATCGACAGGCAAAACTCTTGCCTAATAATTCATCTCAGTCTCATTAAACAAAAAGTTGTGAAAACGTGTCACGGTTTCTTTGCTACAATGTTGTTACTTCCTTTGCAGATTAATTTTTTTTTTTTTTTTTTATATTTTATTAAAAACACATATATACATAACAATCCAATAAATGCCCAAAAATAAATCAGGCTCATATAAACAAAAACAAGCAAACAGAACAGGAATAAACACATCAGTCTATATATCCTATAATAGAACCCGTGCCAAAAGCACAAACAAAAATGTCCATCCTACTACCCAATCCTAGCTAAGTTTTTCTATACAATAACATAACACACTGTCAATGAAACTGAACATACATTGTCTCAAAACACCACAAAATTTAACCGCTGGTTACATATTTTACTTCTTCCCTACCACAAAAACGCAGTACATAGGCATGAAATAAAATAAAACCTTTAACTTTCTGCCTATAAAACAGGTGTTACACAATAACACACAAAAACAACTGACCCCGAAACAAGGGTCACACCACATCATCATCTTAAATAAGAAATACATTAACATCAAGCCATCACTACCGTAGACAACACTGTCTACAACACAACGTCACATTCCCACACCGGATAATAAGACCACACAAAACACATTTGTGTTGCATACATATACAAACACTAGAAAACCCAAAAATATGCAGAAGCTGCTCCTGTATAATTCAAACAAAAGATAGGGAACACATACAGAAAACAATACTAAAAACGTTAAACTTAAGACAAACATAGCAAAACATCAACTTTATCCACATGAATTGCCACAGATACCTGGGACAACTTCACCCAAGCACACCTGCACACTGTCGGTTGTCTAACACCTAATACCTCCTAACCTCCAACCTGCCACATAAATGCAAAACGCCAGCACATCACCACCGACAAACCCTACTACTTTAACTTTAGATTACACTACTACATCCTAGAGGAAAACCCCATGCGTCCATGACCCCTATGACCCCCAACCAACATCACTCCAAGTCTGAGTCAACACACACCTGAACATTTACCTACAACCCCATCCCCGAAACGTCCAAAAATCGGACACCCACGATACCACCCCGACCCAACCCATCCTAGCTTCAACCCTGTATACCCACGCCTAACCAACCACACATCAATCAACCATACTATACCCTAGTCAACCCCTTCCGGATATACCCAACCTCCCCCCTTCCCCCACTCGACCAGTCCCCTCGAATGGTTCCTACGTCATCCCCAAAACTTTAAAAGGGACACCACCGTCATCGTTCTATAACCCTCTGAGAAAGCTTCAACCCAAGTTCTCCCATACAAACCCTGATTCCTACATTTCGTCCTGTAAAATGTGCCGCCAAGGCACGAACCCGCCTCCCACCCACTACCTCGCGCATACCCCACGACACATATATGAAATCAACCACCAGGTACATTAAACTTCTACGTACATTTTCCTCAAACCCACCAATATCCAGGCTTAAAGCCCCTAACATCGAAAGCCCACACCCACCTACACTCCTCATGACCCGTCCAAACCATTCCCGTACCCCGCCTAAATCTTCACAAAAATACACCGCATGGTACGACGTATCCAAAAGCCCACATCTCAAACAAGTACCCTTACTCGCTAAACCCATTAAAAACAATTGCGCTTAGAAGCCAAGATTCCATGTAGGAATCGAAAACCGTCTCCCTAACCCTCGCCCTCAGCCTCAACTTCCGGAAACCTACCCAAGTCGCCGCCAATTATACTTTGGGTACTCTGCTACCCTTGCACTATACCCCGCCTCCCCAAGCTTGTCCAAAACCCCCACCCGAAAACCCCTTGGCTCTCTGACAACTAGTAAAACCCTCAACATTGCCTCACATAAACTCAGGTCACGTCCACTCCACCACCTCCGTACCTCACGCATGACCACTCCCACCCGCTTACCCCCACCCCTCCCTCCTCCACATATCTCTGCTTTACATATATTCCTATAAGCCTCCTATGTAAGGGTATCAACCCCAAACCTCCCTTACTAACCGGCGTCATGACAACCTCCTTATTAAGCCAATGTCTACCAAAACCCCATATATACCGCAACACTCTCCGCTGTAATAATTCAACATCTCTCCCCACGAGTGGGTATACCCTTGCCACATGCCACAATTTACTATACAGTAAAACATTCACTACCATAACCCTCTGCATTAACGTCACATCTCCCGGTCTCCATCCACTCATTCGCGCGATTGTCGCCGTTACCACCTTAGAAGAATTTTCAACCCTCGCCCTACTCGCATCATTACAATAAATTATCCCACAAATTTTCAAGCACTCAACAACATGCCAACCATACCTATTCCCCAAGTCCCCGCCCACCCACGTCCCCACCTCTAACAATTTAGATTTCACCCTGTTAATCCGCATCCCTGTAGCTGCCCCAAAAACACTTATAATCCTCCCTATAGCATCTAACCCCTCCCACCCACCTACGAGAATTGTTGTGTCATCAACATAACCCACTATTCCTGATGCACAACCAGGTACCTGACCCTCCTCCCTACCCCTTCGATACTAACCTATAAAAGGATCCTGTAAGCATGCAAACAGAATTAGCGACAAAGGGCACCCCTGTCGCAAACCCCGCTTCATGTCCACCACGTTTCCCACCCTTCCATTCAATTGAACCCGCACCAAAGCCCCGTCATACAACGTTTGCACCCAACCCACTACTTCATTCCCAAAACCCTGCTTACGAAGAATGTCAAATAACATATTCCTATCCACACTGTCATAAGCCGTTTCCCAATCAAGCCCTAAAACCCCACCCCCCTCTCGACCCTCGATGAATGACCTAATCCTACCATGCCCATTCCCCATACACCTCCCCGGTATCCCATACTGACCACGTTCTATGATAGAATCCAAAACCTTTTTAACCCTATTACCCAAAATCCGTGCAAAGATTTTGTAATCTGCACATAAAAGTGTTATAGCTCTGTAATCCCTAATCGTTTCCACCACTTTCCCCTTAGGCACTAAAACCACAACTCCAGTGCGCTGATCCTCCCCCATATACCGTACTTCCTTCAAACGATTGAAAACTTTCGTCAAACATTCCTTCAACACTCCCCAATGTTGAACATAAAAATCACTAGGTAATCCATCGACTCCCGGCGCTTTACCCATCTGCATCCCCTTCACTGCGAACCACACTTCCTCCTCAGTTATACTACCCTCCATCCCTTTCCTCTCCTCCTCACTAATCCCTACCTGTATACCCTCCAAAACTTCCTCTTTCGCCTCCACCTCCTCCAACCTACGGTCTAGATACCGCCGAAACCAAACATCCACAAACCCGCTCATACCCTCTGTCGACCTCAGTACCTGTCCCTCCATATACCCACCCAACTCCTCGTGTACCTTCAATGACGTCATCGTCATACCCTGCCTCCTCTTTCGAAAAACACGCAAGACAGTCAAAGACGGTTTGTCCCCGTAGCACATCCTCAATACCTGCCCTCACTCTGATAGCCTGGAATCTCTCATTCTGTATATCCTTCAACTGGCCCCTCAAAACCTCTATGTCCTCCAGCGAGTAACCCGCCCCCCACATAACAATCCCGCAACTGCCCCTCCAAATACCTCTGCAGGCCATAACGCATTCGCGCCTGCTCTCTACCTTCACGTTTATAAAAATCCTGAATACCCACTTTCGCCACTCCATTCCACCAACCCACCACATCTTCCCGGTCCTTCCCATCATTCCACATCCCCTCCCACCACTCCTCAAAACTCCTCCTACACTGTTCCCCCTGCAATAAGCCCACGTTCAGCTTCCAATAACTAGCATACGTTCTAACAGCTCCCTCCCATCCCAACACTGCCAACACACCCCTGTGATCGGAAAACCCAACATCAACGCAATCCACGCCTTCCACTATAACATCCCTCGACACATACACACGATCGAGTCTTGCAGCATAGCCCCTACGTATGAACGTATGTTCTATATGCCACCCACCGCCCCCTACCACATCTCTGACTCCTGCCGCACCCAAAACATCACGCAAAACCCCCAACTCACACCCTGCCCCTCTCGGTTCCACATCCCTCTTCCTAATCACACAATTCCAATCCCCTGCGACAATAGTCACAACCGGCAACCCACGTAAGAAATATATCAACTCCTCTCTCACAAATTCTTCCTTAGTTTTTCTACAACTTATAGCCGGCATATAAACTCCCACTATACACACTCTGACATTCCCCATAAACCCTCAACCCTTACCACCCTCCCACCCCCTCTTCCCAAGCCAACAACCGAAAGGGACTGGTCACACGTATACCTATAGCCACCCCTCCCTTGAAACTACCCGCACTACCCGCATAAACTGTAAATCCACTTAACGTCAAATCTCTCCCCATCCTATAATTATGCTCTTGCAATATACACACATCCACATTTAAACGTCTTAATGTCACCTCTACCCATTTACGTTTGACCTCCGCTCGGAGGCCATTTACATTCATCGTTAAACACCTGAAAAGAACGCAGTGGGCTTTCCTCTACTTTTCAACTTCCTCGTCACTACCGACTTTCCCTTACTAATGCTCTCTTCCTCTACTGACACTCCCAGTACTTGCCTGTCTGCTTTCCTGTCCTCATCCCCTCTCTACCCTTGCCACTCCCCGTCCCCTTTTGCCACCTCCACCCAGGCCTTCTTGCACATCTGTTGCCCAGGTGTTAGGACATCGTCCTCAACTAGACCACTAGGCCTTTTCCTGGAGTCCCCTGAGCCTCCATAGTCTCACAATCCTCTCCCCTGTGCACTTCTACACCAACCTCCTGGACCTGAAGGCAAGGCCCACTCTCTGAGACGCCCATCACACTCGTCTCACTCTCGTCCCTCCTCACCTCTGATCCTAAGTCCTCCACACCATGCTGTGTGCCCTCACACACAGGACTGTCCAACAACAGTGGAAAATCCTCCAAAAGCGGCTCAGACAAAACCAAGTTCACACCTTCCGGCAGAGCCACTTCCTCCGTCTCCGCTGTCTCGCCATCCTGGGTCACCTGTGACAACGTTAGTACACGCTCATCCTCCTTATCAACAATGTCACTCCATTGTCCACTTGGCACCATGCTCATATTCTCGCGTGGCGACTCATCCATAGCATCCACGACCACCACTTCATCCTTCCTCATACCATCAGCAGCTCCATGTCTCTGATGGCCCATCCGACGATCACATGCCGCCGCCACATGTCCAGGTAATCCACACAGGCGACACGTTCGAACTTGGCCTGCTTAAGTCACATAGACCTGCTGCCGGAACTCCTCCATCATGACGTATGAAGGTATCTGACGTTTGAGCGTCATTTTCAAAGAAAATGAACCTTCTTGCAGCCCGGCATAAGTCCCCTGTGCCCACCGGCCCACCGTGGCTGCATGGACGTCACCAAATTGACTGAAGACGTTTCGCACATCAAACTCCAACGCTTCGAACGGCACGTTTCGGACTCGTATATAAGTGTAGTACCGTGACACATCTCGAAGCCGTACCTCTAATCCCGTGTTGACGACAATCCTCTTCTCCTGATACGTGTCAACCACTCGCTCATATGCGCTGGCCACTGCAAACTTGACAAAAATCCTCGACGAACCGTTGAGAGATATCCCAAATAATTCTTCAATGGATATCCCTAAAGAATCCCTCAAAATAGCTGGGAGGAGAACATCTGCGTTGCTTGGGTAAATCGCGCCCTGCAACACTTCAATACAGACAGTATTGACACGTCGTCTGTAGCGCTCCACCATGTTGATGAAAACTACCAGTTCTCAACTCCACCGCTAGGGACCAGAAACAAGCACACCCGCACTCCGCAAAGGCTGGGCAGCGAATGTCTTTTACCCATCTTCAGTAATGCTGAACTTGTGGTGAAATCGACAGGCAAAACTCTTGCCTAATAATTCATCTCAGTCTCATTAAACAAAAAAGTTGTGAAAACGTGTCACGGTTTCTTTGCTACAATGTTGTTACTTCCTTTGCAGATTAATTGAGTTGATAATTTTTACCCTCAAATTTTTTCACAGTATATTATTCTCCTGCATAAAATGTGGACGAAGGACCGAGAGGACCAACTTCACTAGTGCATATACAATGGAACAGACCTGAGATATGGAAACTGCTCCTAGCTAAGATCTTCCCCGTTGATATCTTCTTGGAAGGTTGTCCCTGACACTGGAGTCTGGGAACAAACCCTTGTGCTGCGAGATGATTGGTTACCTGTAAATAATGACAACTGAAAAAATCTGTAACCTAAAGTTTCGGTTAATAAATTAATTCCTAATTCGCTTCAAGCTACAAGCAATTTAATTACTGATGTTTGAAGATTCATATTGATATCTTTCTTATGTGAGGTTTTCTCCCTATTACCGAACTGGTCACAAGACAAGCGAATCACCAAACCGATCACGGAATTGAAATCCCAGCTAATGTACTCATGAACTTGGACTCTTCAGAGACACAGAGACAGGCAGGCCTAAGGCACAATGGAATGAAATGTACTCTCTTGCTGTCCAGGCGTCCAGTACTTTGATGGGCTGGGCAGGAACTCCGGGTTTAGACACTTGAGTTTCCAACGCTCGTGGTGTTTTCAATAACATCCTCGTCAGCCACACTTCGTCTAGCTCCACCGAGAACGTGACTAACTAAAAATAATATAATTTCTTCTCATAAACATTGCTCCCAAAAGGCAACTATCTAATATAGTAAACTCCAATAATTCTGGTTATTCAAGTAATTATGGTTTAAGCCTTCCTTAATTAATACTAAAGCTTAGATGCCCTGATGAGGTGTTGGTGTTTAGATACCAAGTGTTGCATAATGTGCCTTAATTATCAGCTTGTCGGTACTGTATACCATTTATACCTGCTTGACACAGCAACCTGACACTATCTTCGCACAGACGACATCTTCAACAATTTCATTACATAAACACTAGTCATGAGTTTTGGGCTAGTAGGCTTTCTGCAGTGCCTTTCAATTCTTACCTTCTTGTTTCTACTAATGGGTCCAAACTCCTGTGGGGGTCTTCGAGATTTTCCACTCCTCACCTTTAACTTTATTCTCGTGTTTCAGCTTCACTTTGTTCCTTGCAGTGGAAATGAACTCTTCTCCAGGCTGACGGACTGACCACCTCGAAAACTACTCAAGTAGATTTGTGAAACAGGATTTCCTATCTCTGAAGCCGTGCTGATTGTCATGTATGAGCCCAATCTTTTCTGTGTGCTCTACCACACTTCTGATAAACTTCTCCATGACTTTACATACTATACATGTCATGATTAATGGATCATATTTACCTCGCCACTACTTCTGTTGTCTTCTTATTTAGTCATCTGTGTATTTGACTGAAGAAGCCTACTGTGTAGGCGAAAGGTTTCAACAATATAGACACTCATCTTTTGCACATGTGTCTTGCTCATCTACTTGTTGGTATTGTATGCCTTTTCACAGTTATACAGTTGAATATCTTTATTATTGGCTAAACGTTTCTCCTACACAGTAGGCTTCTTCAGTCAAATACACAGACGACTAAATATTATGACAGCAGGGAGTGGTAGCGAGGTAAAGATGTGATCAACATGGGTCTCCATACAATGAATCACATCGGGCCCAAGAAACTTGTATTTCTCACACATTGCCCTAGGGCTCCTGCAGTCGTAGCTGCACTAAACGAAGGCGAGGCTCGAACCTTCTGCCCTTCTGCCTAGTATCATCTTGTTGCCCAGTAGCGACGCCTGGGTATCGTAACGTCACTACCTTCTCTGCCCAATTTACTGACCAAAAAAAAAAAAAAAAAGACGTCGAATTACCTATTAACACAAAGTCAAAAACTTGTAAGTAATGTTTTATTTGAACAAATGAGAAAATAAATTGTACATTGCTATTTCTTGAAAAACTTTTCACAGCAGTTTTCAAAAAAGACTAATGACACTGTCACTAATGTAAAAAAAAAAAATGCCATTTTTAGGCCGCTTCCCGAACATTACCGCCCTAGGTGGCACTGCAAGGTGGCACTGTGCTGCTGGGATACTCCAGAGTTGTATACCTGGCAGTGACACAAGAACTATGTATAAATGGTATATAATTTACTGGAAGACAAAGGACGGAACAACGAGATAAGAATCTTGTTCCCACCAAATGAAGCAACGTTAAGCAAGTACTGATAAGAGTATTTTAAGTTATTTCAGCCACCACCTGAGGAAATGCTCAACAGATCGAAAAGAATTTATTCGAATCATTTGTGTGTGTGTTTGTGAAAGAGAGAGAGAGGGCGATACAGTGAGAGAGAGAGAGAGATAGAAAGAGAGAGAGAGAGGAGAGAAGAGAGAAGTGAGAGAGGAGAGTGAGAGAGGAGAGAGAGAGGAGAGAGAGAGAGAGAGAGAGAGAGAGAGGAGAGAGAGAGAGAGAGAGAGGAGAGGAGAGAGTGAGAGAGAGGATAGAGGAGAGAGAGAGGAGAGAGAGAGAGAGAGAGAGTGAGAGAGAGGAGAGAGAGGAGAGAGAGAGAGAGAGAGAGGAGAGAGAGAGTGAGAGAAGGAGAGGAAAGAGAGAGAGAGTGAGAGAGAGAGAGAGTGAGAGAGAAGGAGAGAGAGAGTGAGAGAGAGGGGGAGAGAGATAGTGAGAGAGAGAGTGAGAGAGAGAGAGAGATAAAGAGAGTGAGAGAGAGAGAAGGAGAGAGTGAGAGAGAGAGAGAGAGAGAGAGAGAGAGAGAGAGAGAGAGAGAGAGAGAGAGAGAGAGTGGGAGAGAGTGAGAGAGAGACAAAGAGAGCATTCCCTCAGTCCTATGTATGATTCTGATAGAGCATTCCCTCAGTCATATGTATGATTCTGATAGAGCATTCCCTCAGTCCTATGTATGATTCTGATAGAGCATTCCCTCAGTCATATGTCTCTATACACAATTCCCATCCATATAGACTAAAACAGTGCTAAGTTAATGAATTTTTAATTCTAATATTCCAGATGATGAAATTCTCGTAGCATTAGTCATGACTTTCAAGACTCAAAAAATCGTAATGACACGGTCTGGAGATTTACGACTTACTCACCGCGAGTTCAATCCTCCGCCCGTACCGTGGTTTTTATGACTTTCAAGTCCATGTTTTTGTGCCTCACTGAAGTTAATTTGTGAGGTCTTTGTAGCTGTAATGGCGGACATTGCATTCAGAAATGTTCTTCACGAATCTCTCTCCAGTAATTGTAATTACAACTCAGGAAAATGTTCTGGTTTTTGTGTGTTTGTTGTCATATAAGAACTTTTGTTAAGATCCTAAGTTATAGCCGTATTTAACTTAATTTAAGTTTTGCCCTATGTTTCGCCCTCTTTAGGGCATTTCTAGGGTATTTATGACTTTATGACGCTCACCCTAGAGCGAAACGCTGTCCCAGTAAAAAAATTTTTTATGCATGCTTCTTTTTACTCCTGTCGCAGTACACCTGACGACGATCACTGTCAGCAGTACAACCTTCAAGCAACACTGTCAGCAGTACAACCTTCAAGCAACACTGTCAGCAGTACAACCTTCAAGCAACACTGTCAGCAGTACAACCTTCAAGCAACACTGTCAGCAGTACAACCTTCAAGCAACACTGTCAGCAGTACAACCTTCAAGCAACACTGTCAGTAGTACAACCTTCAAGCAACACTGTCAGCAGTACAACCTTCAACCAACACTGTCAGCAGTACAACCTTCAAGCAACACTGTCAGTAGTACAACCTTCATCACTGTCAGTAGTACAACCTTCAAGCAACACTGTCAGTAGTACAACCTTCAAGCAACACTGTCAGCAGTACAACCTTCAAGCAACACTGTCAGCAGTACAACCTTCAAGCAACACTGTCAGCAGTACAACCTTCAAGCAACACTGTCAGTAGTACAACCTTCATCACTGTCAGTAGTACAACCTTCAAGCAACACTGTCAGTAGTACAACCTTCATCACTGTCAGTAGTACAACCTTCAAGCAACACTGTCAGCAGTACAACCTTCAAGCAACACTGTCAGCAGTACAACCTTCAAGCAACACTGTCAGTAGTACAACCTTCATCACTGTCAGTAGTACAACCTTCAAGCAACACTGTCAGTAGTACAACCTTCAAGCAACACTGTCAGCAGTACAACCTTCAACCAACATTCTGAGCTAGACTTTCCGTCTCTTCAATAACATAGGAGAGACATAATCACAATATACAGAACATTCCGTAACATAAACGCTTTAGACAGAGACACCGATTACTCAGGAAGCAACACGGTAACACATGCAAGAAAGTATTTCTTAACAAAGTAAGGAGTGGTATGAGGTCCAGCAGGCTTGAGTGCAAAGCACTTCACCCAGATTGAGACTAATTACCATCAGTTTACATAAAACAATAAAGACGGGACACCATGCGTTTAGCTCTTCTCCTGTAGCTAGGAAAAAAATAAGGTAACTGCAAGTAGGTTATTACACACCAGCTGCCCACGGCAGGTTGAGGTGGGCGTGGCTCTTGCTGGAAAGTAAACACTTGAGATATAACTCAGGCACCAAGAGTCCATTAAGCAAATTTACGGCGCGCAGGATAATCAAGATCACTCGTAAATTAATGAAGTTGAGTTAATAAATTTACCGCCTCGTGTCATTGGTCTGCAACATCTTAGCCTTAATTTGCAATCGCCTCGTTGCTCTGGGCTGGATTACAGACGATGTAACTTCTGGAGAAAGAGAGGACTTGAATTTACTGCAGACGCCACAGCTGTTCTGTGGCGACCCAAAGGCTACTACAGCGGTCCCTACATAGTGTCGGATAGTAACCCAAAGGCTACTACAGCGGTCCCTCCATAGTGTCGTGTAGTAACCCAAAGGCTACTACAGCGGTCCCTCCATAGTGTCGTGTAGTAACCCAAAGGCTACTACAGCGGTCCCTCCATAGTGTCGGATAGTAACCCAAAGGCTACTACAGCGGTCCCTCCATAGTGTCGGATAGTAACCCAAAGCTACTACAGCGGTCCCTCCATAGTGTCGGATAGTAACCCAAAGGCTACTACAGCGGTCCCTCCATAGTGTCGGATAGTAACCCAAAGGCTACTACAGCTGTCCCTCCATAGTGTCGGATAGTAACCCAAAGGCTACTACAGCGGTCCCTCCATAGTGTCGTGTAGTAACCCAAAGGCTACTACAGCGGTCCCTCCATAGTGTCGGATAGTAACCCAAAGGCTACTACAGCGGTCCCTCCATAGTGTCGTGTAGTAACCCAAAGGCTACTACAGCGGTCCCTCCATAGTGTCGTGTAGTAACCCAAAGGCTACTACAGCGGTCCCTCCATAGTGTCGGATAGTAACCCAAAGGCTACTACAGCGGTCCCTCCATAGTGTCGGATAGTAACCCAAAGGCTACTACAGCGGTCCCTCCATAGTGTCGGATAGTAACCCAAAGGCTACTACAGCGGTCCCTCCATAGTGTCGGATAGTAACCCAAAGGCTACTACAGCGGTCCCTCCATAGTGTCGGATAGTAACCCAAAGGCTACTACAGCGGTCCCTCCATAGTGTCGGATAGTAACCCAAAGGCTACTACAGCGGTCCCTCCATAGTGTCGGATAGTAACCCAAAGGCTACTACAGCGGTCCCTCCATAGTGTCGGATA
This sequence comes from Cherax destructor, assembly GCA_009830355.1. Classification (NCBI taxonomy): domain Eukaryota; kingdom Metazoa; phylum Arthropoda; class Malacostraca; order Decapoda; family Parastacidae; genus Cherax; species Cherax destructor. The sequence continues at coordinate 15,921 of WNWK01000127.1, forward strand.
GTAACCCAAAGGAGCTCTGAAGCATTCAAAGGGCTCCTACAACTGCTTGTCAGTCGAATTCGACCTGTCTATCAAGTTTGACCTGTCTATCAAGTTTGACCTGTCTATCAAGTTTGACCTGTCTATCAAGTTTGACCTGTCTATCAAGTTTGACCTGTCTATCAAGTTTGACCTGTCTATCAAGTTTGACCTGTCTATCAAGTTTGACCTGTCTATCAAGTTTGACCTGTCTATCAAGTTTGACCTGTCTATCAAGTTTGACCTGTCTATCAAGTTTGACCTGTCTATCAAGTTTGACCTGTCTCTTTATGAAGTTTCCAGTTAAATCAGAATATTTAAAAGCATTAAAGTGTAACTGCATTGTGAAGTGAGGAAACTGTATGACGGGAGGGGGTGATGGGAGGGGGTGACGGTAGGGGGTGATGGGAGGGGGTGACTGCATGGACGAGGACTTGGTGATTTGAAGACTAGGGAAGGGATTAGGGATTGATTGAAAGGGGAGGTGGCGAATGGATTCATGAGAGGGAGAGAGGGGAAGGAGATAATTAAAGGGATGAGAGAGAGGGGAGGGGGTAATTAAACGGATGAGAGAGACAGACAGAGAGGAAGGGGATAACTGAAGGAATGAGAGAGGGGGAAGCGGGGATAATAAAGGATATGAAAAACGGGGTAAGAGTAATTAAAGGATGAGAGAGAAGAGGGATAACTAAATTGATGAGAGAAAAGAGGGGAAGAAGGATAATCAAAGGATGTATGAGAGGACAGAAAAAACAGGAAACAACAGGAGTCAACAGAATATAAGGCTTTTACCTGGACGAGGCAGCAATAGCAAGAGATAAAATATTCCATACTAGCTCGACAGAGTTAGGAAAACTATATTTTGAGACTAACGTGGTTATCTATCGGTCGGCACATGCAATAGCGCAGCCGGATATATGGAAATTTGTTGCGAAAGACAATTTTTTTTTTTTAGATAATTCTGTTACGTTGCACAATAATCCGGATTAGTTTATACAGCGTTTTGTGCTTTTCAGTTTTTCCTCTTTTTTCGTGAAGTTGGGTCTAATTTAAGTGAAGTAGTGAAATCACGGACTGTCCTTAATGATACGCCCAACTCCGTCTAGCAGTTAATACGTACGTAGACATTAATTGACTGTTGAAGAACACCTGACGACCACACCAGAACTAAGTCACATTCCTTGGTTTTCTTGGATTATACTGAGATATTAACCTTCCGGATCAACAAGGTCAGACAGTCTCTGAAAGTGTGTTGTTAGGTATTTGTTTTTTATTATTAACACATCGGATGTTTCCCACCAAGGCAGGGTGGCCCGAAAAAGAAAAACTTTCACCACAATTCACTCCATCACTATTTTGCCAGAAAAATGCTTACACTACAGTTATAAAACTGCAACATTAACACCCCTCCTTCAGAGTGTAGACACTGTACTTCCAATCTCCAGGAATCAAGTCCGGCCTCCCGGTTTCCCTGAATTCCTTCATAAATGTTACCTTGCTCACACTCCAACAGCACGTCAAGTAATAAAAACCATTTGTCTCCATTCGCTCTTATCTAACACGCTCACGCATGCTTGCTGGAAGTCCAAGCCCCTCGCACACAAAACCTCCTTTACCCCCTCCCTCCAACCTTTCCTAGGCCGATCCCTATCCCGTCTTCCCTCCATTACAGTTTTGTACACTCTCGAAGTAATTCTATTTCGTTCCATCCTCTCTACATGTCCAAACCATCTCAATAACCCCTCCTCAGCTCTCTGGATAATAGTTTTGGTAATCCCACACCTCCTCCTAATCTCCAAACTACGAATTCTCTGCATTATATTCACACCACACATTCTCCTCAGACATGACATCTCCACTGCCTCCAGCCTTCTCCATGTTGCAACATTCACAACCCATGTCTCACACCCATACAAGAGCGTTGGTATAACTATACTCTCATACATTCCCCTCTTTGCTTTCATGGATAAAGTTCTTTGTCTCCACAGACTCCTCAGTGAACCACTCACCTTTTTCCCCTCGTCAATTCTATGATTCACCTCATCCTTCATAGACCCATATGTATATGTATAACAGGAATTTACACGCCATATTAGAAGTGCATATCTCAAGGTGTTTAGGATACAGTTTCCCCGGTATCAAGTAACCCCAGCCCCCTCTACCTGAACCCATGCAGAATGCATAACTGCTACTCAGAATCCTCAATAAACAGAAGAGCTACAGACCAACTCGCAAGAGAGACTTTGGAATTACATTTTAACCTTACCAAGAGGTTCAGAAGCTGCTGGTAACAACCTTCAAGGGGCCCATGAGCTTTAGCTCAACCTACTAAAGAAGGCTAGAACCAGAAGCTTGATTTTAAAAGGCACAGGAGCTATAAATCAATACCCTCACGATGTACAGGATATGGACCAACACCCTCAAGATGGTCATGAGCTGGAACTCAACTCAGTCAAACACTGCAAATATATACAAAGATGAAAGTAGGTTGGTGATGTCCGTAGAATTCTTTCTTCTGCTATTTTGGCAGGGAGACAATATCACTTCAGGGGAGTCCTGGAGTAGCCCGGTCCGTGACCAGGTCTCGTGGCGGATCAGGGCCTGATCAATCAGGCTGTTACTGCTGATCGCACAGCCCGGTTGGTTAGGTACTGACTTTTGTGCCTGTTCAGTGCCTTCTTGAAGGCAGACAGGTAATTCCCCTTATGTATGCTGGACCCCTGACATTTATTGTGTTCTCTTTTAGCGTACTCGTGGCGCCTCTGTTTTTCATTGGGGGGGATGTTGCATCTCCTGTCAAAATCTTTTGCTTTCGTAGGGAGTGATTTCTTTGTGTAGATTTGGGACTAGTACCTCTAGGATTTTCCAAGTGTATATTATCACGTATCTTTCTCGCCTGCGTTCGAGGGAGTACAAATCAAGGGACTTTAACCGTTCCCAGTAATTTAGGTGCTTTATCGTATATTCACCATATCTGCAATTCCACTTGCCTTAAAAGGGGCCGTTAATCAACAGCAGTATTCCATCCTACAAAGAGAACAAGTCGTTTGAAGAGAATCATCAGTGGCTTGTCATCCCTAGTTTTGAAGGTTCTAATTATCCATCCTATCACTAATAATATGAATAGAAACAACATTAACTGAAACAGACGTAAAAACAACAGCAATAAAAGCAGCACCAACAATAAAAAGAGAAACAACAGTAGTGACGCAGTTGAATCACCTGTGTCGCGGTGCAAGAAGACCAGCAGAAGAGATGGAGGCAGATGAGGAGAGACTTATGTCAAGACATTACTGCGTCATTCTTTGTTGATGCTATGATTCATCAGAGCATCAACAACAACACACTGTGTCAAACATCCCACAACTTGGCTTCCTGAGTCTCCATCCATCACTCATCCTTCTCTACGTCTTCTTTCTGCTATCTGCTCGTTTATAATTCGTGCATCTCACTTGAAGTCTAAATCATTGCTTTAATACTACTGACGTCTTCTAAAAGCTCACTGAATGCAGATTCAGCTATGTCTGGAGTTACCTCCACCAGCTTGTTTTACTCTCCAGCCATGACTCTCCTTCCACAACAGTGATGGTGAGAGGAATCTGCTGGATGTACCTTGTAGTCTTAACTTGGGATTACCACTCATCATTTCCTTTGCTACAGGTTTAATGAATCAAATTTTTGAAGGATATGAGAGTTCCTGGGGTTGCCGTTCTACAAAGATATGTCGTTTATCATATGGAAGGATTACGTGGGCCATGTTCCATGCACATTTCTCCACAGAATAGACTTTGCAATTTAAAGTTTAATATTTTAACCTCAGATCGAAGCAGCATGTTTTGGTAGTGAAGATTCACTTTTTGACTTTCGTTTTACTCCCTGAGTCTGGCGTAAAGAAAGAGCTTTTGTGGCAACTACTGGTAATTATTTCATTTTTATCCAAGCATTTTTGTATTTCTCAAGAATATTGTTTCATCATTGTTGACTGACATCAATAATAGTTCTGATGTGAGATGCTCCAGATGTGATCAGATTCCCTGATGGATTCCTACACTTCAAGAAACACTAACGTCATCATCCACCTCTTTCTAAAGGAAAAATAAGAATGATTTCACTATCTTTGAAAGGAAAAAAAAAACCTGAAGTACTTTACTGCTTTCCGCTTAAATCGGCAATCATCGTGCACTCTCATGTGTTGACTCATCTTGATCACAGCATACACTTGGATTTCTTAGACCTGAAAAAACATAAAACTTGAAACTTAATTCATTAAAATTTTCACCATGAACGCTGAAATGTATCTTTACGTATTCACAGGTATCGGGGACTGCCTTTGTAGCCATCCGGGAGTATTCAAATTTCTCAAGTTTGTTATTAAAACTTAACTTGTTTTCGTTCTCAAGAGTGACAGAGAGGCACTCACTGCATTGTGAATCTAGAATTTACGGGCCTTAAATTCTGCTGAAAATAATTATACGTCACAAAATTACAGATTAAACCTAAACACTAGTTGTATCAAGCTTCAGCTGCAGGGAAGATTATAGCTTCAGCTGCAGGGAAGGTTATAGCTTCAGCTGCTGATGAGGAAGCAGTTGAATGTTGTCTTGTCGAAGGGGACGACAGAAAAGTCTCATCTACGGAGGGGTGAATTGTGAGGCTGTGACATACAGTCAGCAACGGAACCTTGTTTTACTATGCTAATTTTCTTACCGGAGTCCCTTCGTCAGTTACATTAAGCTTATAAAACATACGATTAACCACAAATAAGCAAATTGAAGAGAACGCTCACGAAATGCTTTGTAACGTGGATGTAGGATATAATCAGGACACGTTCAAATTTATATCAGTATTACTTGTGGTTTGAGAAAGAATTGTAGGGAAGGTATTTCGCCCAGTAGGGCAGCCAGGGAAGTACTGGAGTCGTGTACTGGATGTTCTGGTTAAAGAACCGTCATTTGCTTTCTGCTGATTTATTCGTAAGGAAAAATGACCCGTCAAGATTGTGAATCATGTGACCAACTGAATGGCATACTAAGAGCATTTTGGAGACTTCATTGGTTTTGAGATGGGTATATGACAGCACAGGACCACTGAATAGTCTGGTTCATAAATGGAAGAGCATTTCTCTCTGAGTGACATTTTTGTCTGTCTCTCTATCTGTCTGTGTCTTTTATCTGTCTGTGTCTTTTATCTGTCTGTGTCTTTTATCTGTCTGTGCCTGCTTCTTTACAAGGAAATCTAAAGAAAGGGGTATGCATCCCATCGCATCTATGTAGGGATCTTTCTTCTTTTTCTTCTTCTTCTTCTTATTATTATTATTACTATTATTATTATTAATTCATCACATTTTTTACCATTATTAATAGCCACATTAATAATTAGTTTACAAAAACACGGGGACAGAGCAGTGTACCTGGTCTACATGAAGGTGAGTTGGGTCCCCCTCTATAAGCGAGTTACAGGAGACACATATCACGACCAAAACATGGTCAGGCCCTGTGCTGACGTTCACGTCAGTGCCCGTGTCAACTTCTGTAAAAATAATATCTCAGAGGGTTTAAAAAATACGAATTTATAATAAAAATAAAAACGTGATTCAGATGTAGATTTTATGTTTTTGTAGTTTGTTTTGGCTGCGTGAACACATTTGTTTGTACCCAGTTGCACTCAACTATTTGTACTCGCATAGTTGTACTCACCTAGGTACGCTTCCGTAGGTGTACTCGCCGAGTTGTTCTCACGTGGTTGAGGATGGAAAGTAATTAGCTCGATTCTCGGCTTCCTGAACTGACTCTCACTTTCGGTCTCACATTATTTCTGGAATCATTGCCTCTGTCATACCAACCCTTAAAACTGTGCATTGAATTTACGTCCATCACTTCTTCAGCTAGATTATTTCGTATTAATCTCTGATTTACCTGTAACCCACTCGCGTCTTTAGCTTCAATCTTTGTCCCTTGTCCTTAGCGCCCTCTCATCCTGAAACACCCATGAGGCACGAGGAGATTAACTAGTATATCACAAGCCTGGTGCTCAGTGGTAGAGGGACACATACTTATCGATGTCTGCCTATGTAGAGAAAGTAATTAGTAGTTTAATGCAGAATGCACAGGTTTGAATCCTGTTCTGGATATATATATATATATATATATATATATATATATATATATATATATATATATATATATATATATATATATATATATATATGCAAGACAACCACTATGAAAAATAGAAGAATTCAAGCGCTTTCGTGACTACTCACATTATCAAGGAACTATGATAATGTGAGTAGTCACGAAAGCGCTTGAATTCTTCTATTTTTCATAGTGGTTGTCTTGCATATTTTGATATCACTTGTTTACTGTGATCTTTTTGCATATATATATATATATATATATATATATATATATATATATATATATATATATATATATATATATATATATATATCCTCGACCCTACGACCCTCCGTATTGCAGTGGCTCTGCGCCTTGCTGCCCCAATTCACACGGAATATACGTGTATTTGCAGCGATGCGCAAGCCAACCAATATGGTCTACAT
>WNWK01000127.1:27500-57500 GCA_009830355.1 Cherax destructor
GCAGCTTTACAGAACACCTCGAGTTTTAACGCTTCAAGAAACTTTACATAAAGTGATCCAGAAGAGGCAAGACATGGCTGTCAGGTGAAACCATTATACCTCACACGACCTGTCTACATTTCACCTGTTCTCGGCTCTAATTACCTGTGTTTTCTTCAATTTGTACTGGACTGAAAAAGCCCCTGGTGAGGGAAAGGTAACCTAATAAGGTCTACAAAAGTTGCATATCCAGCTGATGTACACATCAGTCGATACTCTATACCGTGGGTGACACTTGAAAAATAATAGTACATAAGAGCAAATCGGATCTAAGTCTCGTAATCAAGTTTGTAAAAAAAAAAAAAATAGTGTGAAAGACAAAAGAAAGAAAGAATTAAGTTAGTCAGCATAATTACTGATTTATAGGAGGAAATGCATGAGATATTGAATATAAGCTTCCAGAGTTTTTGAAGAAGCAATGTTAGGATTTGAAACTCAATCGGTCAATTGAAATGAAACAAATCAAGCAGAAGAAGCAAATAAACTATTGGTAAAGATGTATAGTAATGAGATTAAAATAAAAATCACCTTGATTCATAATTTTGATATGGCAAATTGTCTGTTAACTAGTGTTTACAATAGTGAATTTAACTATTTAATTGAGGTATTGAAAGTAATTGTGATTCTTCAATTAACGTGATGTCTGAAGTTCTGTCTGAGAGAGTTGATCCAGTTTTGTCTGAGAGTTGAGAAAGTTGAGGATGTTGAGTTCCAGCTCCTGGGTCTCTTAGAGACAGACGCACAGTACATTACCTGATTAGTCACAAATATTAACAGTGAATGATATGACTGAAGTGCAGCTGCTAGACGTCTTGAGGATATCGAAATACTGTTACTGGGTCTCTTGAAGACACCTTCACAAACCCTCCATTTAATTAATATTTAGTTTAAGGGGATGATCGATGATCGACGGGATTAATTTTCAGCTCCAGGACTTCCTCTGGGAGCTCTCCTACAACTCTGCGTGTTGCTAATTATGTACCTGTCAATGTTGAGGAATTTAACCTCCAGCTTAAAACCCGACACATTAACCTCAAATTCTATGCATGTCAAAGAGTTCTCCTTCAACCCTTCCATCTCTTAAGACAGTTGAGAGTGTTGAGGTACAGTTTCTTGGTCTCTCGAGTGGAAGTACAGCTCAGAGGTCTCATTATTGTGATGACATGCTACAGTGCTGGGGTTATCGGAGAGGAATAACTCGGTCTCACAGCGATCGAAATACTTCTTATTTACCAATATAATTGTTGTTTAATTGAATAAACTGCCGAGCAGCCTTACTTAAGCAAATAATTTGGCTAGACTTAAAAATAGGCTATAGTGATGCATGTGTGGGGATGGTTGGACGTGAGAAGTATCTACCTAATATGGGCCAGTAGACCTACGTTACTGCGTCTTTATTCTCATTATAGAAGTTTCTTAATCTTAGTATCTTGGGCAGTTCTGCACGTCAACAGTTCATCAAACATTTCCTCATCATAAATTGTTTATCTGAACACAAGACACAACAGCAGTGTCTAACAACGTCTCGCATCTCACACTGATCCTGCGCATCTCACACTGATCCTGAGTTCCATCTCCTGCAACATTTTCTCCAGTGACTGTCTTAAAAATTCAGATTTGTAACCAAGATCTACGCTATAGAGTTACCAACACCCAAGATCTTTCTCTTCGCGTTGGAAAGTTAAGACCTGTTTTTACATACTAAGGACGTGATCTCCTTTGTCTCTCACCTCACCTCATCTGATCCCCACGTCCTCTTTCATTTGTTTATTTTCCTGTTTCCGCATGTACGCTGTTTTTCCTAATCTTTTATTTCCTGGTGATTGTCTTTCAAAGTTGGGCTACGCTTACTCTACATACGGAGAGTCACTCATACAATACCTTCACCACACGAAACTAGTCCTCCATCTTCCCATAAATCGTAAATGGAAACTAGGCTACGTTTCGGTTCGTCCTGAACCATTTTCAGTTTGTGGGATACGATTAGTTGGAGCCATATTATTGTCACTATACTTTTCATAAACTTCATCACATGCAGTCAAACGCACCACCTGCCCTGTCTACCCAACACACACACACACACACACACACACACACACACACACACACAGGTCAGCATTTAAAGACTGCATTTCACAAGTACACCACGTGTCAAGCATACTGCAATCCCCGAAACAGGGATCAAAGTAAACTGTGCGCATCCACTGAATGATACACAACTCTCGGTATAAACACTGTGTATTCCTACTAGCGAGTGAAACAATGATTGTCTGTCAAGTAACACCCTAAGCCGTACAGAAGTTATATGTTACCTATAAATCTTTTGCTGGAGAAACAGTGATGATAATCCCAGGGTTGTGCAAGTTGACTTGCTTGTGGGTAGAGTTCCCCTTTAACAAAGGAACCCAAACATTGTTGGTTGAATGAACTCCTTCAGAAGTTTGGGAGTGTTGTAGTGTGTGAGAGTACCTATAACGCACACCTTATGAGCAGCTGTCAAGAAGATCCGCGAGGCAAGACGCTATCAAAGAAGCATTTCATTTTCCCCCACTTTTTTTTTCTCCTGATACGCAGCAGAAAATTTAAATCGAACAAGTTCCGCTCATTCTATAATCAAGGACAACAGTATATCATTTTCTGCTTAATAACAAACTTGATATGCATTACAATTATTATTATTATTATCATCATCATCATTACTGAATACACAGAAGAATGGACGAGGACTCGAACCGTGGTTTTTGTGTGTAGCAGACTCAACGCTATATCAATAAGCTACGAAGTACAGTACGATCATTATAAAAGCTGTGCTTCTGCAAGTAGTTTGTATCAGCGGCACCAACTGTGACCCTACTGTCTCATCTCGCTATAGCCTCAGAAGCTGTCATGGCTCATCTATTCTCATGCCCTTCAAAGATATATAGTCCATGAATTTATTAGGTACAACCTTTTAGTACTGGGTAGGGCTATCATATGGTAGGCCTATAGTAGCCCTCAGGACAGCCTGAATTCTTCGTGGCATTGTTTCAAGGAGCTGGAAATATTCCATAGATATTCTGGTCCATGTTGACATGATAGCAACACGCAATTGCTGCAGATATGTAGGCTACATATTCATGCTGCGAATCTCCTGTTTCCAAACATCGCAAAAGTTTACGACAAATTCTGACCCTACGATTTGCATATCACAGCAGAAATCGCTATACGTCAGACCAGGCAACGTTTTTCCAATCTTCAACTATCCAGTTTTGATAAGCCTGTGTCCACTGTAGCCTCAGTTTCTTGTTCTTTGCTGTTAGGAGTGGAGTGGAACCCGGTGTAGTCTTCTGCTGCTGTAACCCTTCCATTTCGAAGTTCAACGCGTTGTGCGTTCTGAGATGTTTGCATACCACTGTTGTAATGCCTGGTTATTTAAATTACCTCAGCTAGAGCCAGTCTGTCCATTCTCCTCTGACCTCTCTCATTGTCAAGGTGTTTTCGTCCATAGAACTGCCGCTCAGTGAATGTTTTTGTGCTTTTCAGATCATTCTCTGCAAACTTCAGAGACTGATGTGCGTGAAAATTCCAGATCATCAGTTTATGGAATACTCAAACCATCCCGTCTGATACGAACAAACATTCCACGTTCAGAATTACTTAGATCACATCTCGCAATTCTGATGTTCCTTCTCAACAACAACTGAACATCTTGGCAATGTTGGCAGACAAAATTTTAAGCAATGAGGCAATGAAAAATGGTGAAATTCCAAGCACTTTAGTGATTTCTCATATTATTAAAGGGAGAGAGAGAGAGAGAGAGAGAGAGAGAGAGAGAGAGAGAGAGAGAGAGAGAGACATCTGCATGTAAGACAAGCTCCTGAATATTCTGGGTCTGGCCGTCTCCCTGTGGGAAGCGTCATATATTTCCCTTAGACCAAAAAACTGCGCAACTTTGCATCTAAATGACAGAAATATTTCAAAGGGCGTCATCGCCTGGCAGGTGGGTGGGGAGGCAAGAATTTCTATAGCGAATTATCATATTTTCTCGCAGGTCTGAATCTCTGTAGGTTTAACAGAGGGAAATTTAACATTTTAATAATAACACAAACTAATTATATTCACAGGTAATTGATGAAGTATTTGTCATTATAAGTTCTATAATATATTAGTGTCTATTAAACAGTTTTATATATTGTCTATTGTATAGTCTATTATGCAAGTAGAGAAGCGTCTTAGTTTAGTGGAGTGAGTGGGGATAAGCGATTTCTGAGAGTTGGCGTGCTGTTGGAGTGTGAGAAAGGTAACATTTATGAATTCAGGAAAATTGGGTAGCCAGATATGAGTCCTGGAGGTGGGGATGTGCAGTGCCTGGACTCTGATGGATGGGTGGGGGTGTGCAGTGCCTGAACTCTGATGGATGGGTGGGGATGTGCAGTGCCTGAACTCTGATGGATGGGTGGGGGTGTGCAGTGCCTGAACTCTGATGGATGGGTGGGGATGATGGGGGTCGCATGTCACTGAACTGTGATATCCACAAACTTCTGGAAAATACTTATTGAGTGATGATGGTCAATGTGTTTGCTTCTAGGGTTCCCAAATCTCAGTGGGAGACGCTCCATGAGGTATTTATGAACACTAACGAGAGATTTTATATTTGCTCACTAGAACATTTTGTAACTTTGAAATCTCTATCAAAGTGTTAGCGAATTCAGCAAGTGTGTATCTGGTTGCCTTAACTGCGGATGCAAAGTTTGTTTGATTGAGTTTTGTGTTTAGCATGAGCGCATCTAAGGCATTCTATAACTTTGTTGTAAACGACGACACAGACTGCAACAGAATACTGGTAGCGCAATATGTTGCAATTCCAAATGTTGCTGGAGGTTCCTCATATATTTCATCTTCATATGAAGATCAAACAGAAGTCATCTGACGCTTTATCACGTTGTCAGTCTTCAACCTTAGCTGTCTTATTTTTATTGTCAAATTATCATCCTTGTTTAAGTATGTGAGGCAAGGATGATACTTGTCTCATCAATATAATACTCGTGTCTTGGGAAAACAACCAAAGGTCCCCAGTAGAAATAAGCCACACTAATGTTTACTAACCTCCTCGATGAAAAAACCCGAACAAAGTCTTTCACTTATTATCTTACAGAATATTGAACATAGATATACACCCAAATATAAAACAAGGTAGAACTTAAACCAGGTACATTTAATCTGCCGCTTCCATCAAATAATATGTGATCAGAACTGTAGCTTATGAATTTACTTTTACAGTCCATAGAAGGAGCGCTGAGCGATCTAGAAACAGTACAAGGTTGGTCTTCCAATGATTCTGAAAGGTTGCAGAAAATGGATAGCTAATAGAATTTCAATGCTAAATGACAGAGTGACTTTCTGACAATAAAAATTCCCTAAGTAATATTTAAAAATAGTAACAAATAAATAATAAGGATAAATCAGTGCATGTCCAAAAGTGAAGAAGGAGAGAGAAATGATAAAAAGAGAGTGTAATGATGGGGATAAATGTATGCATTGACAGAGAAATGAGTGGATGTCGTGAGTGTCAAATGAGAGTTTGTCCGGAGAAATCTATTTAATTTTGGAACAAACTTAGACTTCGGAACTAATTACAAAGAGAATTTCCCGAGCTGCACTGCTGAGGGTACAGTGCAGTGAGGTGGAAACCCAAGCAGGAAGTAGCGTGTGGCAGGTGTCAGCTACTTAACAGTGCCACTAACTACACTAAGTGATGCATCCATTAATTACTGACGACCTCTCTTGAAAGCAGGACTGATGCTAAATTATCAGAGCCTCGTCATTATCTATATAATTTATGTAGTGTTTGTATATATATATATATATATATATATATATATATATATATATATATATATATATATATATATATATATATATGAATCCTACGACTAAGATAATGATATACATACAGGTATACTAGGATACATTAATCCCTTATGCAGAGATAAATGTAAGCTGTCAGCATATATATATACAGAGAGACACATCTCTGTTTATACATATACCTTTGCTCACCCTTTGATTAACTTACATAAACAATACTATTAAAAAGATATAAAATTGTTTTAACAGTTATATGCGCACAATCGCTGTAAATAGCAAATTGAACTGAAGATAACTAGAAAAAAGTTAGTTCGACTATTTTCCGAAGTCCTTCAGATTGTTTGAAAATCTCAAAACGAACGTGTAAAAAAAATAAGTAAGAAATTAAGGAAATACAACGAGAGTTCATCTCTTGTTGAGTGTTCTGTCATTGCTGTAATGTATCACTGAAACAGTGTTAAATGAGAGGGTTTCAATCCTGTGGGCGCAATCATACTAGAGGGCATTAGTAAGGACATCATGGTATGGGGCCCTGGTAGTAAACTACGTAAGAAGACCATACAAGGAAGCCATGGTAGGATACCATGGTAGGGGATCTTGGTAAGGAACCCTGGAGGAGAGTCATGGAAGAGGATCAAGGTGGAGAATCAAGGTAGGGACTTAAATAAAGCGGTATGTTAAGAGGATCTTTGAAAGCAAATATGGTAGACCACGAGACTTAACGAAGAAATTTCGAGTTAACGAAGGATCCACGAGAACTAACCAATGGTCCATGAGCGTAAACGAAAAGATTACGAGAATTAACAATTGGCTTCCCTGATCTTCAGGTGGCCCTGAAGATCAGGGAAGCGACGATGGAAGCCACGAGCTTCAACAACTAACCTTCAGACCTCTCTTATTTCTCCTCTTCCCGTCGCTGGGATGAAAGCTGCTAGCCCCCAGGAAATCCCAAGAAGTTTGCCAGCTTAATAACCTCTATACAGAAACTCCTCCGGCCTCTGCTCCCTGTTCAAGGCACGCTAATTGGCACCTTGGCTCCAAATCATCACCACGTCTGAGCCAATCTTCTCCTCCAGCTCACTCATAAAGCTTCTTGATTAAAGCGTACAAAGGCAATAATAAAAACGAGAAAATTCCAGTATATTGAGTATATACGTTTTTAAATGCATTTCAGTGCACAGAAGAGCCGGACAGAATAGATTCCTCAAACTCACAGACATAGTATCATTTAAAACAATTCCTAAACCTGAATTATATAGTTTTATATTGGAAGCGACCAGCAGGTGACCTACTTTGTAAATTTAGTTAAATTAATTCAGGCATACAACCATATGTTTCAGCACAAATAAATAAAAATGCAATGAATTCAAACTATCAATACTGCATGGAACACCAACATACCTACAGCAAACAACACACACACACACACACACACACACACACACACACACACACACACACACACACACACACAGTCACAGAGTTGTCAGGAAGTGGAATAGTCTGGGAAGTGATGTAGTGGAGGCAGGATCCATACATAGCTTTAAGAAGAGGTATAAAGCTCATGGAGCAGGAAGAGTGACCTAGTAGCGACCAGTGAAGAGGCGGGGCCAGGAACTGTGACTCGACCCCTGCAACCACAACTAGGTGAGTATACCTACACACACACACACACAACACACACACACACACACACACACACACACCTACACATACACACACACACACACGCACACACACACACACACACACACACACACACACACACACACACACACATTCCGACATCTTAATAAAGAATCGTTCAGGACCCTGTACACTGTGTACGTTAGGCCCATACTGGAGTATGCAGCACCAGTTTGGAACCCACACCTAGCCAAGCACGTAAAGAAGCTAGAGAAAGTGCAAAGGTTTGCAACAAGACTAGTCCCGGAGCTAAGGGGAATGTCCTACGAGGAGAGGTAAAGGGAAATCGACCTGACGACACTGGAGGACAGGAGAGATAGGGGGGACATGATAACAACATATAAGATACTGAGATGAATTGACAAAGTGGACAGAGACAGAATGTTCCAGAGATGGGACACAGCAACAAGGGACACAGTTGGAAGTTGAAGACTCAGATGAATCACAGAGATGTTAGGAAGTAGTATTTCTTCAGTCACAGAGTGGTCGGGAAGTGGAATAGTTTAGGAAGTGATGTAGTGGAGGCAGGTTCCATACATAGCTTTAAGAAGAGGTATGATAAAGCTCATGGCGCAGGGAGAGTGACCCAGTAGCGGCCAGTGAAGAGGCGGGGCCAGGAGCTATGAATCGACCCCTGCAACCACAACTAGGTGAATACAACTAGGTGAGTACACACACACACACGTACACACGTATATACAACAGGCCTAGTGTCTAATCGACATGAGCCTTGGACAAAATGGTAACTAACACACACGCACACACACACACACACACACGCACGCACACACACACTTCATGATGTGAAGTTAATGAGGAGAATTAAATCACATGAGGATCAGGCAGGACTTCAAAGAGACCTGGACATGCTGGACACCTGGTCCAGCAACTAGCTTCTTGAGTTGAACCCCGCCAAATGCAAAGTCATGAAGATCGGGGAAGGAAAAAGAAGACCGCAGACAGAGTATAGGCTAGGTGGCCAAAGACTGCAAACCTCACTCAAGGAGAAAGATCTTGGGGTGAGTATAACACCGAGCACGTCTTCGGAAGCACACATCAACCAGATAACTGCTGCAGCATATGGGCGAGTGGCAAACCTGAGAATAGCATTCCGATACCTTAGTAAGGAATCGTTCAAGACACTGTACACCGTGTACGTCAGGCCCATACTAGAGTATGCAGCACCAGTTTGGAACCCATACCTGGTCAAGCACGTCAAGAAATTAGAGAAAGTGCAAAGGTTTGCGACAAGGTTAGTTCCAGAGCTAAGGGGAATGTCCTACGAAGAAAGATTAAGGAAAATCGGCCTGACGACACTGGAGGACAGGAGGGTTAGGGGAGACATGATAACGACATACAAAATACTGCGAGGAATAGATAAGGTGGACAGAGACAGGATGTTTCATAGATGAGACACAGAATGAGACTCAGATGAGTCAAAGGGATGTTAGGAAGTATTTCTTCAGTCATAGAGTTGTCAGGAAGTGGAATAGTCTGGCAAGTGATGTAGTGGAGGCAGGAACTTTACATAGTTTTAAGACGAGGTATGATAAAGCTCATGGAGCAGGGAGAGAGAGGACCTAGTAGCGATCAGTGAAGAAGCGGGGCCAGGAGCTGAGTCTCGGCCCCTGCAACCACAAATAGGTGATTACAAATAGGGGAGTGCACACACACACACACACACATGGAACAGGGAGAGAGTGGACCTGGTAGCAACCAGAGAAGAGACGGGGCAAGGAGCTATGAATCGACCCCTGCAACCACAAATAGATGAGTACACACACCAAGTGCACGACACAATTCACACAACAAGAGAAGTAAAGCTACTGATTCAGATCTTCAGTATGTCAAGTCATACAGAGTAGCTGTCTGAGGTGTCAAAGACAACATACGGAGTTCCAGTATTTAAGTGGACAGATACTACTGGCTAGTGACACTGTCATGCATAGTGTGGGAGACTATAAGGAGGCTACTCAGAAAATGAGTGGTGGAGCACCTGGAACGGAGTCATATCCTTAACAACAACAAACACGATTTCAGAAATTTTAAATTCTGACTCACAATCCTGCTTGAGTTATATGATATGGTACCAGAAGACTTTTGACACAGTACTACACAACAGACATGAAAAAAAAACTAGATTAACAGGCAGGAATAACAGAGAAGTACAAGAGATAAAAGAGTACCTAAAAGAGAGAACCCAGCGATTGTCTTAAAAGAGGCGTCAGAACAGACACGTTTGACAAGTTGAGTTCTACGAAGATCAGTACTGGAACCTGTACTGTTTCTGGTGCACCTGAATGACACGCAGGAAGAGACAAAGTTTGAAATTACAAACAGGGAGGACAAGGAAAGGCTACAAATGGACCTGGATTAGCTGAAAATTTGGTCCGACAAGTACTTAATGAAATTCAATCCTAGCATATGCAAGGTTATGAAAACTAGGGAAGTGCAATGAAGATCGGATACGGAGTACAGGTTTGATGGACAAAAACTTCAAACCTCGCTCAAGGAGAAGCGCCTCGGGATTAACATAGTACTAAGAATATTACCTGAGAACATCCATCGAAAAACCTTTGCGTTAAACTGTTAAGAATCTCAAAAAGTCATTCATAGTCCTGTATATGTCTGGGCCATCTTACAAAATACTCAGAAGTGATAAAAAATTTTAAATGCTTATGTTGCTATCAGAAACACAAAGTTTATTGTTATATTACGACAGCCCTGGCAAAATAAGGCTGACAAAGCCACCAGTCATGAACTGTTTTCGAGTTAAATATAAAATTGACAAATTGACGCCAACATAATTCAGCAAGAATTCGAACTTGGGCTGAACTTATGTGCAACTCCACACATGGTGAGGTACATGACACACCTGCAGGGGGATACCTTCATCAGTGACAACATGGGAAAAATGTAGTTGTTAACAATCCTATCCATTGAAAATAAGTGACAATTACTCCACTAAAGTCGAAACTTTCTCCAAAAGTTTCAGTAGTGTCTAAGATCTCATGAAAACATTCTATTATCACACACAAGTTATTATCCATATTTATTTAGTAACATTTTGCAAATTGTGACTTCAACACCCCGATAGCAATATGAACTTTCTTTGGTGCTGATTCCACAAGTGCTGAATGTCTAAAGCCAGTCAAGAGAGGCAGTCTATATTTGTCACACTGAAACCAATAATCCCAACTTTTATAGTTATATTAGTTAGAAACCTAGAAAATTTGCACATACATAGTCTAAATCTATAAAGAATATTCCTTTTGGGTTGGTGTATCAGTATTTAAAAAAACTGAAGGTGTTCAGAAGAGGCATTCTCAAGGTATTCCACGGAAACTAATACAATATAAATTTTGAAATACAATAATCACCTGTACAGTTCATTATCAATGTGGACTTTCCTCTTAGAATACATCATCTTTGAAACTTTGATGACGATCACAAGAAGCTCATTGCGATCACATTTCGATCTATACAACTGGTAAATGTGAAATTTGCCCAGCCCAATAGCAAACCGAACCTTCCTCTCGTTATAGTACATCAAAGTTGAAAGCCAATCGGGAGAGGCGTTCTCTAGTTATTGCACGGAAATCTTGGAGGAAAGAAAAAACAAGACAAATTTTCCGTCGACCAATATAGGTGATTTTTAAAAGAGAGTTTGAATTGGCAAGAGGCGGAGCAGTGAGGGTGGGAGCCACTGTTGTGCCACACGAGGCTTTAATAACCCGGCAACATTACCAAAAAAAAAAAAAAAAAAAAAATGGGGACGTTACGAATAACAGCACCAAATTTTATGGACCACTTTGTGATACCTTACTATTAAATATATTTTCCTGGGGACTATGAAATTTGATATCTAGGCAGCCTCAATTTGCATAATTGAAAATTGAGGGAAAACTTAACCACCTAATAATAATAATAAAAAAAAGCAGGATATTAACAAAGAAAAAAATATTTCACCAATGTTTAAAAAACTACCTTTAACAAGTATAGACGCGTGAAACCTATCTTTGTTGAGTATAGACGTATGAAACTTTCTTTTGTTGTGAACAGTCGTGGAACTTTTGTCTTCGCTTGACGCCTGATCCTGTTCAGTATAGACATGTGAATCCTGTTTGTTTTTAGTATAGACGAGTGAAATCTGATTTTTGTGCGTATAGACGAGTGAAATCTGATTTTTGTGCGTATAGACGAGTGAAACTTGATCTTAGTGAGTATAAACGAGTGAAACTTGATCTTAGTGAGTATAGACGACTGAAACTTGATCTTAGTGAGTATAGACGAGTGAAACTTGATCTTAGTGAGTATAAACGAGTGAAACTTGATCTTAGTGAGTATAGACGAGTGAAACTTGATCTTAGTGAGTATAGACGAGTGAAACTTGATCTTAGTGAGTATAGACGAGTGAAACTTGATCTTAGTGAGTATAGACGAGTGAAACTTGATCTTAGTGAGTATAGACGAGTGAAACTTGATCTTACTGAGTATAGACGAGTGAAACTTGATCTTACTGAGTATAGACGAGTGAAACTTGATCTTACTGAGTAAAGACGAGTGAAACTTGATCTTAGTGAGTATAAACGAGTGAATCTTGATCTTACTGAGTAGAGACGAGTGAAACTTGATCTTAGTGAGTATAGACGAGTGAAACTTGATCTTAGTGAGTATAGACGAGTGAAACCTGATCTTGGTGAGTATAGACGAATGAAACTTGATCTTAGTGAGTATAGACGAGTTAAACTTGATCTTAGTGAGTATAGATGAGTGAAACTTGATCTTATTGATCTTAGTGAGTATAGACGAGTGAAACCTGATCTTAGTGAGTATAGACGAGTTAAACTTGATCTTAGTGAGTATAGATGAGTGAAACTTGATCTTATTGATCTTAGTGAGTATAGACGAGTGAAACCTGATCTTAGTGAGTATAGACGAGTTAAACTTGATCTTAGTGAGTATAGACGAGTGAAACTTGATCTTAGTGAGTATAGACGAATGAAACTTGATCTTAGTGAGTATAGACGAGTTAAACTTGATCTTAGTGAGTATAGACGTGTTAACTTTTATCTTAGTGAAAGAGGCTGTGAGCCAACAGGTGGATGAAAGAAAAAACCATCGTGAACTTTATTAATAATAACGACATCTCGCTCGATGGCAGCTTTATCAAGTCACGACTGTTGTTGAATATTGACGTGAGAAGTCTGTCCTTGTTATGGTTAAAGTTTTTCTTGTGTGTGTAAAGATGTGTGATGCACTTCCTCTTGTTGAGTACAGACATGTGATACCTGTCTTTGTTGAGCATAGACGTGTGACATCTGCTCTTGATGAGTACTGGCTTGTGGCACCTGTCCTTGATGACCACAGAATTGCGACACCTGTCCTTGTCGAGAACAGACTTGTGACATCTAGTCTTGTTGAGTACAGACTTGTGACACCTGGCCTTGCTGAGTACAAACCTGTGACACACCTGGCCTTGCTGAGTACAAACCTGTGACACACCTGGCCTTGCTGAGCTCAAACTTGTGACTCCTGCTTTTACTCAGCCTTCCTTCATACAGAAGTTCTAAATTTCCTCTGAGCAAGTCTTACCTCTGCGGAATAAGAATTTCGAGACCCAGATACATAAATTGATTTATTACGACGGGTCTAAATTCTCCACACTTCTACACGTCGTAGTTTTTCCTCCTAATAACTCACTTAAAGAGAAAATCCTTCATAAAACAATTGGGCAATACATCACTCTGCTTGACAGCTTTCAGGCGCCGTAAATTATAAGCGCTGCAGAGGCAATCTTTTTGTGTCTCTCTGGTCAATAGAACGGCCATTCCAGCGAAGATACTGAAGAGAGGGAGGGAGATAGATAGATAGATAGAGAGAGAGATAAAGAGAGGGAGAGAGCTTGTGCATATCGAGCTTATCTGCTTATAAAAGTCAATCATACTCCATCTATTGCAACGTCTTTATCCAAAGTTGTATTGGAGAATACTTCTGGTCTGCCAGGTCACTACTACCTGTAGCTTATGGGCTGCAGGTAGTAGTGACCTGTATGTTCAGTAAGTCTTAAACACTTACTGTACCGAAATACAACAGGCACATTAAGACTTGCATAAGTCATTAACGATGAGAATATTGTT
This sequence comes from Cherax destructor, assembly GCA_009830355.1. Lineage (NCBI taxonomy): Eukaryota > Metazoa > Arthropoda > Malacostraca > Decapoda > Parastacidae > Cherax > Cherax destructor. Next base: position 41,213 of record WNWK01000127.1, read on the forward strand.
TTGCAATATACACCAGCACAGAAAGTGTTAAGCTTATCGGAAGAATTATTCTCTAAATGCCTCACGAAAACCAGTAAACAACTCTCACTCAGGTTAGAAAACTGGTAGATGGGACCTACGCAGAGTATAGCTATAGTGAGTGCATTCTTGAACCCACAAGTTTGTTGCACAAGAAGAAATACAACCAATTGAAAGAAAAAAATGAAATGGCATCGTCAGAGAAACTGGTTCCCTGTTAGAAAAAATATTACTAGAATGGAAAGATAATAAAAGGACTATATTCAAAATGAGGTAAAGAATGAAAACAAAAATACTTAATATAGAAATAAAATCAAGCCAAGATAAAAAAACAAAAAACAGACGTTATTGGTGAATGCAAGCTTGTCCCGGAAGACACAGACATAGATGGGAGTAGTTACGCTTTTCCTAGAAGAAAGCATAGGCTCTGTACTCCCTGAGACGATGGTTAAAAAAAAAAGGGAGCCCTCGATGGTAAAGACTTAGCATGGCTGGTTCTTCAATAACATTCCTTAGCAGCACAACCACGTAAGAACGGTTGAGTTTCCAAGAATGTATAAGTGGATGTGGCTGCTGTCTTCCTTCCAGAGTCGGTCCGTCTCTGTTACGCTCAATAAGGCAGCATCTGCTGCAGGTGACCAGACCGCGGCTACAACTGACCAAGACATGCAGACAGAGCCTATGAGGGGGGGGGGGGAGGTTCAGACGGTATATTGGCCCGGGGCCCGGCTGTGAATCTCTGAAGGGACCCCATAGCCATAGACGTTTTATTTTTATTTTTCATTTCTTTTGGTAATTTCAACTATTTTTAGTTTATTTAGAAACATGATTATGTAAAATTCACTTGGACTGGGGCCCTCAGCCTGCTCCCAGGGGCCCCAGAGCAGTCTTGTTCCGCCTTGCAAAATTCTTCTTGGAGGTTCTGCATGAAGAACTTATCAAATAGTCGAACAAAAATGTAAAAGTCGCTGAAGGCGAAACGAAAAGAGGAAAACTTAATTTAGTTTTGTCTTAAATCGGAGTCCACACTAGTAACCATAATAATAATAATAATAATAATAATAATAATAATAATAATAATAATAATAATAATAATAATAATCTTTATTTCTACAAGTATGCGGTAAAACTAATACAGACCTAGTTGACATTATTGATATACTATATAAAGCCCCTGGTTATGCAGAGAACTTTGGGCAACTTAGGTTAACCTTGTCCCCCAGAATGCGATCCATAACAATTGACTAGTCCCCAGGTACCTACTTACTGCTAGATGAATGGGGAAAGCAGGTGTAAGGAAACATACCCAACGTTTCATCAGTGCCGGGGATCGATCCCGGACCATTCAGTGCAGAATCCGTTCGTTGCTAGCACGCCATTACCCTGTCTGGAGGGAGGTGAGAGAAAAGTGCTTAGCCTCACTCCAGCCAAACACCAAGGAAAGGTAATGCTACCATGAAACGACACTATAATTCATACCAGAGAGTCCAGAAGAAACCTTCAATTGTAAATCTGCCCAACAGATGACACTACTTATGATCCTAATGGCCTTCCAGATGGGGGTTAGGGGTGCTGGGAAACTCGTGAATTCTGAAAACAAAGTAGTACCTACATGCTTCCCCCCCCTTATAGGCATCCATATAGTGCAATGATAATCTGATCCTTGTCAGTAGGATACATCAGAGTTGAGAGTTTAAAGTCAGTCAGAAGAGGCGTTCGCAAGTTATATAAAAGAAATTTCACTGTTTGGTTAATAAAATTAGTAAACTGGGATCTATACAGGTAATTATCATTATTATATTTAATCACAATTACCCGTCATTTTTATCAATGATTATCATTACTTATCCTCTAATATTACTACTTCTGTTACTGCGACTAAAATTAACATTTGTAATAATAATAATAATAAAATAATAATAATAATAATAATAATAATAATAATAATAATAATAATAATAATAATAATAAAAGATAAGTCTGTGTAATAACAGTGCTGGTAATGTTTCTCCTGTCATCAGGAACACATTAATTACGAAGCTGCTAAATAAAAGGATTTTTTGTGTCCAAATATTTCGTCGTTTTACGAAGACCTTCATGTTTATGAAGGTCAGCAGTTAAATGATGACCTTCAAAAAGTTCCTGTTAACTGGATGCTTATGAAGGTCAGCAGTTAATCAGCGCCAGTGTCGCTTTACATTTGGAAATGACTTTTACATGACGTAATTTCGACTGAACGACACTTTCATTAGTATTTTACAAAGGCTACAAAGAAACCTTTTTTTTTTTTTTAAAACCTCCAATGCAGATACAGACATTCGAATAATGAAAATAATTATATATTGAGTGTTGGTGTGAGCAAGCGCAGAAAGGTGGCGCAGAACACTGTACAGCTCTTGCGTAGTGTTCTGCAGTGTTCTGCAGTGTTCTGCTGTGTTCTGCAGTGTTCTGCGGTGTTCTGCGGTGTTCCTTGATTTACGAAGTATGACACTCACGCTACGCATGTCGTAAAGGGAGACAGACATGCTAGCAGCATAGGGATGGTTATTCGTTACCTATAATTATTCTGCAGACAAATAATACATCAGACTACAACATCCACACAGAGGACTGACTCCTCTATAACCCAAATCCAACTAACCGGGTTCTCTCCCCCTCCCCCTTCCTCCTGATCCCGTCATAGATTATTACCTTCACACATCCCAACGTCAAATCTCCATCCATCTCATAAAAAAGTATATAAAATAAAATATTTGTCCCTTGTTCACTTCAGTCAAAATTTCCTCGACATGTCTTAATTAACAATTTCTAAAACATTTTTTTTTGCTTTCTTTGTAAACCAACTACTGTCATTTTCTTCATCTTCTATAGTTAACCTCAAAGTCAAAGTTGAAATAACTCTGCTTAGCGATATATTAATATTTACAACTATTAATGAAGGATAAAATAATATTCTATTTAATAAAAAATATACCGTGAGAACTTGTTTACGTCTGCGCTGCCAGACGTCCACCCCAACCTTATTACATTATTTACTCTGGCAAGTTCTTGACACAAGAGAATTTATAATAGTATGAGGAAATTATTATTATCACATCTTTTTGAGATACAGAAGTGGATACCACACCACACACACACACACACACACACACACACACACACACACACACACACACACGTGTTATCTCCAGCGTGCATTTTGTTACGAAGGTGACACATCTGGAGGCTGGACTGCCTGTCCAACCACCACCACCACCACCACCACCACCACCATCACCACCACCACCACCACCACCACCACCATCACCATCACCACCATCACCACCACCACCACCACCACCACCACCACCACCACCATCACCACCACCACCACCACCACCACCACCACCACCACCATCACCACCACCACCACCACCACCACCACCACCACCACCACCATCACCACCATCACCACCAGCTGAAAACTTCCACACACAATCACAAAAAAAAAAAATTGTCAGGAATAACAAAGTGTCAGCGTAATCAGGTAAAAAGCGATTGAACTGCTGACATAAAAGTGTTCACTGTACTACACACTGTGCCACCCACTGTACCACCCACTGTGCCACCCACTGTACCACCCACTGTGCCACCCACTGCACCGCCCACTGTACCACCCACTGCACCGCCCACTGTACCACCCACTGTACCACCCACAACATGACCCCTAACACACCGTTCTCATTTAGTCGATACGCCAAAAATGTGATAACTACCAGTTGATCCATTTTTTAATGAATAATTTTTCATCGCTGGCTCCCCCCCAACACCGCCCCCTTCCCCTCCCCTTCCCCCTCCCCGACACACACACACACACACACACACACACACACACAGGCTGCAAGCTTGGTCCAGCAATTGGCTCCTGGAGTTCAACCCCAACAAGTGCAAACTCATGAATATTGGGAAGGGCAAAGAAGACCACAGACGGAGTACAGTCTAGGGGGCCAGAGACTATAAACCTCACTCAAAGAAAAGGATCTTGGGGTGAGTATAACACCGGGCACATCTGAGGTGCAAGTCAACCAAATAACTGCTGCAGCATATGGGCGCCTAGCAAACCTAAGAACAGCATTCCGACATCTTAATAAGGAATCGTCCAGGACCCTGTACACTGTGTACGTTAGGCCCATACTGGAGTATGCAGCACCAGTTTGGAACCCACATCTAGCCAAGCACGTAAAGAAACTAGAGAAAGTGCAAAGGTTTGCAACAAGACTGGTCCCGGAGCTAAGGGGTATGTCCTATGAGGAGAGGTTAAGGGAAATCGACCTGACGATACTGGAAGACAGGAGAGATAGGGGGGGTATGATAGCGACATGTAAAATACTGAGAGGAATCGACAAGGTGGACAGACAGAATGTTCCAGAGATGGGACACAGCAACAAGGGGTCACAGTTGGAAGTTGAAGACTCAGATGAATCACAGGGATGTTAGGAAGTATTTCTTCAGTCACAGAGTGGTCAGGAAGTGGAATAGTCTGGGAAGGGATGTAGTGGAGGCAGGTTCCATACATAGCTTTAAAAAGAGGTATGATAAAGCTCATGGAGCGGGAAGAGTGACCCAGTAGCGGCCAGTGAAGAGGCGGGGCCAGGAGCTATGACTTGACCCCTGCAACCACAACTAGGTAAGTACACACACACACAGATCAGAGACATACAGGAAGTGTTACAGTAAACTTCGTTTTGCTCCGGTGATATACTATTGTGTTAAACCTGAACTGGTCATAGTGAGCTAAAAAGTAGAGGAAATGGCGCGTGTAGGGCAAGGACGGAGGACTGAGCCCACACCAGACCTCTTGCCCTGTACGAATCTGTGCTGACGGAGGATTGAGCCTACAATTGCACTGCACGAACCTCACAGGTTTAGCGCTTCATAAAATGACTGACTGGTTGCAATAAATCAGTTTCGTTTAAGATATACAGTATTATTCCCAAGTTATCGCGCAGACAACAGTGTTACAACTTATTCAGTATAAACTGACAAGTTGGAAGCCTTATAACCCAAAACTAGTTTGATTCTTCTACTAAGTACGATCCAGCAGTGCTGGGAGGTTTCAAGCCGATCACTGAGACATTCTCAAGTTATCACATGGAAACCAACATCATAATTAGCAAAAGTGACAAACTGGCGCTGACACAGCCCAGTAACAGCGAATATTGCTTTAAGGAAAATACACGGACACTCATACTCTTTTTTTTTTTTTTTTTTTTTTGATAGTTGTAAAATTTGGATTATGCGCATCACAGATTTAAGTTGAAAACCGCCTAGAATTTTTTTTGTCATATTTTACCACAACGAGAAATACTGCAAATTATTTAAATAAAAGTGACAGACTGATACACTACGTACGTACCTACACCATGTAGGTACCTACATCATGTAGATACCATGTAGTTACCTACATCATGTAGGTACCATGTAGTTACCTACATCATGTAGGTACCATGTAGTTACCTACATCATGTAGGTACCATGTAGTTACCTACATCATGTAGGTACCATGTAGTTACCTACATCATGTAGGTACCATGTAGTTACCTACATCATGTAGGTACCATGTAGGTACCTACACCTGTAGGATACACCAAACCGATCAGAAGATGCATTCTTTAGTTAACACATGGGAACCCTGTTGAAAAATTAAGAAATGTCTCAGCTCCCACTCTATGTATTCCCGTTCGGGGGATAAATGATTATCCCACTTTTGGGATTTTTCTAAAAAGAGATTTTAAAAAAAATGTGTTACGCAGCCGACGGTTTTTCAGTATGACCACCACAACCTTCTGACATAACTAACACAGTCAAATATCACAGCATTTACATTACAGCAATCCCCAAAATTTTGCATTTCCTTAACATGACCTTTCTGACGCAACCTTCATTCACATGACCTTTCTAAATGTGAATATCCTCGTCCTCAAAAATTTCCAGACCATTTTAATGTTTGTAACACAGCGACAATCTTGATATTTTTTTTCTGCTTCTATAACATGATTCCATCCATCTGATTTATCTAGTGCGACCACGACTTTGTAACACCTTTCTGTTTCGTCTAACACCGCCACAGTTTTCTAACATGCTTCCATATTTTTGAGTTATTTAGCACGGTCACTGCATTTTAAAACCATCCCATCCTTTTAACTTACTTAGGATAGTCCCAAGTTTCTAGTACAGTCCCAATAGCACAGTGACATTTTTTCCTAACATCTTCCACCTTAGCTTCACCCTTCAGGCAGCATCTACCAGGGACTTCGACCTTCTTGTATTTCTAACATAGCTTTAACAGTACTGATACTGACTCACTGTCAGTATCTCTGTCAGTATCTTGGGACGACGTTTTGCACTGTATAGAGCCTCATCAAGTCATGAGTCAGTAAAGCTCTACATAGAGCGAAACGTTGTCCCCGCTAACAATCTCTTCTGCAACGCGTTCGTTTGTATTCAGTTTGTTCTCCGTTGCCATTATCAACGCAAACGCACACTTCCCACCGGTCTTGAATCCTCTTTGTCCATTAATTTCTTTTGTTAGCATTGAAAGCTGACCTAAGTGTCGGTGGAGGTGTTGCTTTTGTCGCGTTCATATTTGTTGTCGCTCAACCTGCCCGTGGCTCTATCCCAGAGCAAGACTATTCAAGACCAAGACTGTTTCTGACCAAGACTATCCCTAACCAAGACTATTCAAGACCAAGACTATCTGTTGACAGTGGTGATCAGTGAGGCTGCTGGATGCGTCGTAGAGGCAGTTCATCACAAACACTTGTTTTCACAGACTGTATCTCAGCTGAAATACAGATAATGAAGCTACAGATCAATTCAAACAATCTGACAGAAAAGCGACAGGTTGGAAACACAGTTTCGTCTTTGTGAAAGATTTCTAAGTATTTGTTTTAGATTGTTACAAAAAGTAGAGCAAGTGAAAGTATTTACAGTTAATCTTCTGTGAAACAAGATGAATTTTTTTTTAGGTATTCTCGAAGGATTGCCTTACAGAATTTGCCTAATTTTCTCTACTCATTTTACGTTTATTACTTGAGAATGCCTCATCCGATCGACTTCAAATTTTCACTGCAGGTGTACTGTAACGAGGGGAAAGGTTCACGCTGCTGCTAGTACGTGCGGGTGCCCTCTGGTCAGTTTTATTTAGATCAATCATGATTTGGTTTGCTTACGATACCTTGAGAAAGCTTCTTCTGCTTGGCTTCAAACTACAATGGTGTCTCTAACTTAATGGCTGATGCTCTCTGTATAACGGACGGCGCCCATGTCTGCTTAGGCTGTGTAAGTTCAAATTTGCCAATTTCTAACAGTTAATCAATTTGGAACTGTTGGATTCTGTAGGATAACTGGAGAATGCATCTTCTGATAGGATTTCAACTTCTCGCGGTCCTGTGTTTTTGTTAAAGAAAGCTTCATATTTATTGTGGCTTGTATACTTTTTAATTTGCTGATCTTGTTAAACATATTGTTTTCTCTGTAATATCTGGAGAATGACTTTTCTGATTGGCTTGGAACCACCTTAAATACTGTTGAATCTTAATAAGATGAAGAGTTGCGATGATTTTTGAACTATGTAGACTCCAATTTGCCAAATTTGTTAATCCCTCATCTGATCGGCTTCCAACCTTAAAACGTCAGTTACTTGATAATGTGGCTTTTGAGCGACTTCAAACATTTAAGTGCTTGAGTATTTTGAAATAACTAGAGGCCTCCTTTGATTGGGTTCGAATTGGCTTTAGGCTGTATAGGTAACAATTTGTTATTTTAACTGCAGAAACTAGGATATTAGCTTCCATGTGATAAATTGCATATGCCTCTTGCGATTGCCCTCAGATCTTCAAAGCCGATTTTTTTTTGTAAGGCCATGAGATTAATGAAGAAATGGGAAGGATTGAGGTTGGATAGAGTAGCGTTTAAAAGGTTGTGGGTAGACAGGAAGAGAGCGGTGAGGAAGGTTAAGTGGCCTGACCACTTTAGGTGGATTTTAAGAGAGCAGTTCTTGTCACATAGTAACGAGTTTTCAGGTATGGTGGGTATTTAACTGCACGAGAAACTTATGCCATACTCTGTGTCCTTGTCTTGTGTGCATCTAGGTAGAGGAGACTTGGTTTATGGGACACGGGGACGTCTTGGAGCGTGTGGCAACCCAAAAATACCTAGTTTGACTTAAAGATGAGAGGTAGGGTAAATATGAAGGAGAGGGGGAAGGGATGAGAGGAAGACAGGGTGAAGAAGGAGAGAGGGAAATAAAGAGGGTGGAGAAGGAGAGAGGGAAATAAAGAGGGCGGAGAAGGAGAGAGGGAAATAAAGAGGGCGGAGAGAGAGACTAAAACACTCGACAACTAAAGCATCCATAACAAAATAATAAGTTTTCCCCAGAGTCTGGTAACAAAGTTACAAGTGACCTGAAGTAGAGAAAACGAAAAAAAAAAACTATTAATTTATATTTATGCAATATTTTCAGCGAGTCATCGTCCTCAGTAGTGAAATATCTTTTAAAATATTATTTTGGAAAGTTTTTCTTCCCCCGAGTCAGAAGTTGGTCGCTGGTGCTGTTAAGTTTCTGAATGTTAAGGACCGAAATTTAATTTGTACCATCTGCAGCAGTCTATCCTGGAGGCCACATTCTGTCTAGAAATAATGTAGCAAGAGAGAGAGAGAGAGAGAGAGAGAGAGAGAGAGAGAGAGAGAGAGAGAGAGAGAGAGAGAATATGCATCCTTTTTTTTGTAATTATCTCTTTGTAGTCACTCCTACAGTGAGATTTAGTGCACTGCCTTCACTCCTGCAATCAGTCTTAGTACAGTGCCTTCACTCTTACCTGGAATATACCTGAAGAGGGTTTCGGGGGTCAACGCCCCCGCGGCTCGGTCCGAGACCAGGCCTCGTGGTGGATCAGGGTCTGATCAACCAGGCTGTTACTGCTGGCCGCACGCAAACTCCTGCAATAAGACTTAGTACAGTGCCTTCACTCTTACGTGTAATCGCAATCTCGTTCAAAGAATTTTTAAAGATTTTTTTTTTTTGGGTGGGCCATTGTCTTCTGAAAGGTAGCAAGTTAGACCTTTTATATTGTTATTAGCCTTTGGACGTTTTAAAATGAAGTGTTTCCCTTTGAATTTCTCCCCATTGAAGCTTCAAAAAAACGAGTTGTCGTATGATAGCGTTCATTTAAGGTAAGACAACGAGAAAGTTTTAATAAGTTTATCTTGTTATTCGTCTCAACTCTATATTGATGATAAATTAGTTACGGATGATGATTTATCATTCTCATTTATGACTAGTGGTCATTTTACTTTATTTCATTAATATTTATCGTAGTTAAGGCAACTTGTAAGAGTTAAACCGGACCGATAATGATGAAGTGTTGCTGATGATAATGTTGATGATGGTGTCTCTCATAAAAGCAACAGAAACTTAAATAATGAATAATGCAAGTCAAGAAGACGGTCATCATCCGACAGTGGAAAACTTTATTGCTGATGGAATACTTTATTCAGGTGGAAGAAGAGCTTTACTACGGCTCATCTCCGCCAGCCAGGGACGTCTGGTGATGATGTGATGATGGTGTGATGATGACGATGATGATGATGGGGCTGGGGTAATGATTAAAGTGGAGATAATTATGGTGGTAATGGTGACAGCGAGAATGATGAAGGAGGTGATGATTCTGGAAGTTATAATAACGATGATAGTGATTGTGATGGTCATAATAATGGTGGCTGTATAGAGGGGAAATATTGATGATGACGCTGGTGTCCTCCGCCAAAACAAATTTATTCCGTGACTCACCCTGGTGGCCAAATCTTACCCATCAATATTAGGAGAATATAAGGTCAAAGCTTGATAGCACAGTATAGGGTATTAGGTGACCAGCATCAGACTCTCTGGTGACCGCTGTTTGACTGGCTCAGGGAGAAACAACACTCGCGTGTTAATTACGTGTGTCCAGGGGCCAGCCACCAGAGTAATTAATACTGTCTCCAAGATAATCAGCGGACGGCAGCGTACGACAGCCTCGGGTCACCTTGTACAGTTCTTGTTTCGTAACTCACGAAATCGTAATGAAGCGATTGCAAACATACCACGGTACGGGTGGGGCTTGAACTCGCGGCTTGTAGTTTTACGATTCACTTGCCGCGAGTTCAAGCACCACTCGTACCGTTGCTTGTCTCGTACTCTGATCTTGTATTAATCTGATACTTATGATTAAGAAGTGGTCATCGCATTGTAACATTTTAAGGCAGTCTCTTATGACGCCTGTGACGCATGAGGATAGTCTCTCATGACATCTGTGACGCATGAGGATAGTCTCTCATGACACCGGTGACGCACAAGGACAGTCTCTCATGACACCTGTGACGCACGAGGACAGTCTCTCATGACACCTGTGACGCACGATTACAGTCTCTCATGACACCTGTGACGCACGATTACAGTCTCTCATGACACCTGTGACGCACGATTACAGTCTCTCATGACACCTGTGACGCACGATTACAGTCTCTCATGACACCTGTGGCGCATCATTACATTCGGTTCTGTCATGACACTTCGTTCCAGTCGCTGCTGATACACGTGATACTTTTAAAAACAGCTGTTTTTTTTAGTCTTGGTCGCAACTCACGTTAATAATACAGTGGTACCTCGGTATACGTCCCCTTTGGAAAAAGTCCAACGAAAAATTTTGCTTGGTATACGACCTTTGTTTGGAATACGACTCGCGTGCTAGAACTTGTATGGGTCAAAATGAGGAAGCTCCTACTACTTCATTAATCAAGGAAATTTTTGCCAAATGGATGGACGTCAGAAACAAACCCAAACAAGCAGTAATAACATTGTCTGGAATGACCAGACAATGTCACATTTCCGAAACATTCTGAGGAGAAGGCAGAAGCAAAGTTCTTTGGACAGATTTTTAGTAAAAGTCAAAACCTGGTGAGCTTCAACAAAGGTCCAAATAGGGAAAAGAGACAGAAAAGAGAAAGGGACTCTCCTTCCAAACAATAACATTTCCTCCTCCTCCCTTCTCAGCACTATCCTAGTAGACACTCGACTCTTTTCAGCAAAGTAAAGTGAGGTTAAATTTGCATTTATTTCATCTAATTCTTTTGTATTTATGTATTTTAGTATTAAGCAGTGTTTAAATTACATAGTTTAGTATTAAGCAGTGTTTAAATTACATAGTTTAGTATTAAGCAGTGTTTAAATTATTTTATACAACCCCATCAATGTATAATATGTCAATAACAATAGGATTTTTTTTTCATGGGAACGGATTAATCGTTTTCCCTATATTTCTTATGGGAAAATTCGTTTGGTATACGTCCTGGAACGGATTAAGGACGTATACCGAGGTACCACTGTATATTGAATATTCTCCTGGCCGCGGATTGAAAGTATTCTCAAAGTTAGAGATCCCAAGCAATGTTATGAAGGCTGCCTCCTACATACCTCAAACTTTTAAGATGATGCGTCGAGATATCAGGAATGTGAAGTGAACTCAGCTGCTAGATACAAACAGCGCAAAGGAAACGGGAAATTAAAACATTCCGAATATCGAAAAGAAAATACTAAGATAAAATGAGTATCAGAATCAAAGCAACGTGGATAATATAACCAGCTGAGACCATAGACTTAAAAAAAAAATTTTTAACGATGCAATTATATTTGTCTTTGTGTAACTCAGAAAGGAATATTAACTACAAGCGATTTCAGAGAAATATTAATAGAAAATATAAAAAAAACAGTATGTAAGAGACCCAGCACAAGTGTGAATAACAAACTATGAAGAGTTTTATAAGTTTGAACCCGCTGCTCTCTCAAGATACCAAAGAAAATAAATGAATATTTTTCTTTAAGAACTAGTTAGATAAGGACAGTGCAAAATATAGGATTAAATTGTACAAAATAACAGTGAGCTTAGTAATATTTCTGTGGCCACGGAAGCCCTCCTAACAGTCCATGGACTACCCAGAACTACTACCATGCCCGGGACAACAGTGGGCATGTTTGTAGTAATACTGGTGGTGATGGTAGTGAAGGTTGTAACAGTAGAAGCCCAAATTCTACTGCCTTTTTTTAATTATAAATATATATTCTTGAACATTCTTCAGTGTGATGTGGCAATATCCTTCACTCACTTCAAAACTACAATGTGCTGTAACATCATAACCTTAACTATTTACATTTAGACAAAAGTAAAAGGTAGATCAACTGAAGTTAGGACTTCCCAACAAAACCTCGAAATGAAACTAACCGCATGAAATTCAGGTCAGTTGATTATGATTCTAGTGACACTTCAATACAATCGTTTTAGGCAGTCATGACAGGTCAGTACAGTCGATTGTGACACTTACGACAGGCAGAGAGGCAGAGTGCTATAACGTGGTGCATGGGTCTTCCTACAACAAGCTGCATAACAACACAGATTAAATGAATAATTCTGCTGTAAAATGTTGGCCATCACTTCCGCCGACACCCAACAGCATTTATGTTACTAATTTTTGTTGTGGAAAACCCCCAAACACAAGACTGCACCTTCACTCAAGAGAATATAGAGGGAAATGGCCAAAATGTAGTGAGATACTGCACGTTCAACCTCTCAAGGGTTTACAGCGACGGAGGATCATGTGATCTCAAGTTGTGGCATCAGAACGCTACGTCGAACATCAAACATGATGCCGCACTACTTCATCTCTTAAAAAATTGTCAATAACAAGACTTTATTGTCTTTCCATCTTGAAGTTTTGAGACGCTCAGATCTGCTTTTTGAAACCTGATCAAACACTTTGATGAAATGATATAAGAAATTTAATAACCTCACGATCGAGGTCCTGTCCTAACATAGCGCGTTAGTGGCTCCTGATGATCTCAAGTTATCGTCTGTGTCGGTAGCATCTGACGCATCATCTATAAATGAAATTCAGTGCTCTCAACAAATGGCTCTATCGCATCTATTATTTACTTTACTTGGTGCATGAGAACGCAGACAGACAAACACCTGAATATTGAAAATAATAAGCAATGAAAATAATTTTTTTGCCTATCGGATAGACAATTTGAAGGATAAACTTATCAAGGGATGTAGGTCGGCAGAGTTACTCCAGTCAGAAGTCGATTAATGTATCTTGCAATGAGAGTTCACGTACATAATCAAACAGTTCCAGGCACACACTGGCTCAAAAAATACAAGGTGCCCAGCATGTCATCTGGAGGTGACGTTGTGAGTAGTCATGTCATCCCAGCTCAGAGGTTCCTACTCACAAAGACGAACTTCAGACTATGCATTAGAGCAAAAAAAAAAAAATGCCTATATTCATAATCCTAAATGCCATTATTTATTTATGTTACCATTCTACAAAGATACAAAACAATGAAATGAATTAATCTGATAACAATCATATTCACGATTGTTCACACAGTCATATTTGTCACCTTCTTCTTTATTGTTCTCACCTTGGCATTTACCTCCGGATTACCTCACTTCATCGTTTAGCTCAGTCTTTTTCATTATAAGAATTAGGTTACTATATCGATCTTACCGAGTTGACGATATTGATCTCAGTGAGTTTGCTATATTGATCATACCGAGTGTACTATACTGATCTTACCGAGTTCACTACATTGTTAAGTAGCGTATTTTTGTCGTGATGAGTAGACGGAGGATCGAGTCTCCACCACACCGTAGTATTCATATCTATATCGCTACATATTCTACATTATAAGTGTGCTAAAGCAAATGACGTCGTTCGGTTTTTTTTTTTTTTTTGAGAGGTCCCTACGAAGAATCCAACCCGCTCCTCTTGGCTTAAATTTGGCGAGCAGCGAGCCACCACTGTATCACAGGAAGCAGTTACTGAGGGGAACTCCACAATGTCTTTTATGGGTGAGGGTGGTGCTAGGTGCGTGAGTGGGTAGGTAGATGTGGTTACAGTATTTATTTAGATACAGGTACACATAAATACAGTTACACAAATTATCATACTGAGACAACATATGTGTAAATTACCTAGGATTACCCTCCCCCAAAGAAAAAAATCAAAGTGATTTATTTCCATTGGAGTACTCATCAACATGGGTCAGCGTAGGTGAGTCTCGGCTCCTGGCCCTGTCTCCCAGGCTTTATACATACTCTTGAAACTGTATATGAACTTTGCCTCTGTTGCTTTCTTATATAGTTCATTCATCTTATTCATCACTCTGAGGCAGAAAAAGTATTTCCTAACATTCCTAAAACTCGTCTCTCCCCCGAACCTTGTCTTTCAGTTTGTCTCTATCAACCCTGTCAAATATACTAAGCATCTTGTACGTGATAATCATGTCTTTCTTGAGTCCTCTCTCTTCTAAGGTGGTCTGGTTCAGTTATGAGGTTGATCGGTATCTCTGGCGAAATGGCCGATGGGATGGTCACTCCAAAATCTTTCTCTTTACACATTTGTAGTTTATCACCTTCCAATCTGTGCTATTGTGTCGCTGCTCTCTCTCTTTCTCTCTAAGTGTGTAAGTGAAGATAAAAATCTGAAATACGGCAAGCAACTGTACAGGAAAAGTATAAGTCAAGCTTGCAACCCAAAAAATTATTATAACTTGAGTGCATAATAATAATAATAATAATAATAATAATAATAATAATAATAATAATAATAATAATAATAATAATAATAATAATAATAATACGACCATCGCCAACAACATATTAAAATTATAGTCTTTCGACAATGGTTCTTATCTAAAGAAAGTAATTAACAAAAGTTTGGAATGCTGTTACCATCGAGTTTCAGTGTTTACTGGAGAGTTGCTGTGTATCACAGGATATTTCTAGCGACCACCTGTAAGCCAGGAACTCCTGGGGGAGGCTAGAGGCCTAATCCACCGGCAGGAAAATGTTTCTTCCGATATCTGATCGCAGCTCAGGGATCCAAAGATCCTTGTAACAGAAATTCATTTAAGCTCAGTACTAATGGGCTTGGGGCCTTCAGCCTTGATTACTTAACCAATATTAAGGTTTCTGCTGTCCTGGGATAGGTCAGGTCTCGTATGTTGCTCTCTTAACGCAGAGTGTGATCCTGTAAGGGGCGAGTACCTTGGCGGGTTGATTTGTTTGGATGGACTTGGTTTACCATTCCCCGGGCGCTGTATGATTCCTCCAGGCTTAGTGGTTCCCTAGGAATAAATTACAATAAAAACATTATCTATATAAAATTCATAAATTTGTCTTTCTTGTCTTAAGATAGTGTGAATGCTCATCGTCTAAAATATAACGTTTATGAAGAAGTCGAAAATTTCGATATTTTTTTTGTTTTTTGGTAAATGGACACAGGATCATGTAATAAGACATTTACTACTGTTACTTTTCGCTAAACATGAGATTTATCAAGCCAATACAAACAGTATAACGCATGACCACCAACTAGGCCCTCCAGCTGGCGGAGGTCCCTGGGCTGCAGCCCCTAAAACCCATGTCTTAATCCGGCCCGGACACGGAGGGATGTATGCAAGGCTGGTGATGCGGTGGTGTTTTGCAGCTGGGTGTGTAAACACGTAAGGCTTTTAGTATTTGACATGATGTCAGAGTTTACGTGTGAAAATATCTGACGAAGCAATTCACAAACATATATTACCAGATTTGAGTTCTTGGGGGATTTAGAAAATGCGGCAGTGGCATTATGAGAGTCATGTGGGGATACTCTGACTGAATGAATGGTGAGTGGCTGGCGGTGGAAGCCACTGATGGTGAATATGTTCTCTTCTTTGGATCATTCTGCCAAGATTAGAAGCGATCGACTACTGCGATATGTGCGGTTAATAAAGCGAGATTCAACAGGGTTTCTCCGGAAGTCAGGTGGACGAGACAGCACTTCATATAATTTCCAAATTACCTTAACCGAGCAAATTTCTCAAGTCCAGATAATTCTCTCATAACCAACAGGAGAAATTAAGTTCCAAACTTTACAACTTTACTTTGCATAAATTTGCTACCCCCATATCAAGACAGCCTCACTTGTAAGTCTCCTAAACAAAAAAAGCCTCTCGACACACGAGGGCCATTATATCTGCGTGTCATTGTTCACCACCAGTCGGAACTAATTCAAAATATGGGCACATTGGAATTTAAGTAAACTCTAATTGTACATAATCCTTCAGCGTGTACTTGTTCTCTTGCTCTTAGTGCACACACATCAAGAGAGATGTACACATCAGAATACATGTACAACGGTTGCAAATGCAGGT
>WNWK01000127.1:62500-102500 GCA_009830355.1 Cherax destructor
ATATATATATATATATATATATATTGGGAGGTACCACCTCTAGAACTAACTGGGGACCCTCATCCTCAGAGAAGACAATAAACGCACCTCAGGGAAAACTCGAGGTTCTCCCCGGAGCTGTTTGAATATTTTCTTCTCCTACCAGCCCCTATATATATTATTTAAGTGCTTTATTAATAGACACAATACCTTGACAGCATTTCACTTTCTAGACTGAATCCTTGTCAGATGTTGGCAGGTTAGCAATAGATAATGCATGCTCTTTTAAGAGACGCTCTTCAGACGACTACTTCTGTATGAGTAACTAGGCGAGTACACACACAGAGAAGTAATAAATTAACTTTCAATGCAAGGAGATGAATGGGAAAACTAAAACTATTTATAAAAAGTACAGAATAAACTTAATGCTAAAAGCAAGAGAAACTAGCGGAAGGTTAAACAAAATTATTTAACCAGGAAATGATTTTTTTTAAATAAATTAGAAAGCAAAAGTGAGAAAATTCTACAGTTTCCCCAGAGTAATATTAAAAGCTGAGGTAGAGCATGAAACCAATATTGACGAGGCTACGTAATCTACTCACTAAGTGGAAAATTACGAAGAAACATGAGAGCAGCTTAATGGAAGTCCCTAAATTATATACAGTTAAACGAGTCTCGATACAAGAACTCGAAGGACAAAAAAAAAAAAAGTAAAACAGACCAGACGTCGCAAACTTGGGAACAGCCACCGAGGACACGACTCAACAACAGCAATATATTGCTGTGGATACTGTGAGGAGGACTGCTGGAGCAAGTCCCTACACCAAATTTACGACAAATTAATGGAAACTGACATGCTAGCAGACACCCGGAAAAAAAGCGAAGATTATCCAGGTATTTGAATTTTATGAGACAATTTTCATTAAGCTTCGGAACAATATAGTTGAAAGACACACATGGGCGGCACCGAGGGAAGGAAAACTAACCTTGAGGGAAGGAAGAGGGGCTTGAGGCCCTAATAATAATAATAATAATAATAATAATAATAATAATAATAATAATAATAATAATAATAATAATAATAATAAAGCTGCTTTAAAACAAGCCTCCTAGTCCTCTTTCTATTACCTTCCCCAGGAATAGAAATTCTAGCGCCGCCCGGGACGACATCCAGTGCAAAATGATGGAAATAAAACCCACATAATACGCATTTAAAGTGTATATTATCCCCTATATGACCATTCTTTCAGAGACGGACTTTTTTTCCTTTACCGCATCGGAGCTTATGAAACTTTTACGGATATTACACAAGGAGAAGGATAGGCTGATTACATATTCCAAGATTGCAACATTAAAGGACATTTCACATTCTAGTACAAAAATGACTGGTCTATAAAGTCGAAAACCTTGCGACAATAAAGCGAAATGTCACAGCAACACCTAAGCAACAGAATGCAATGAGCCAAATTGAATGAAAAGTCGCAATACCGTGATTTGAACAATACACAAATAACCCGCACATGGAAAGTAAATCTAATAACAACGTTTCGGTCCGACTTGGAACGAGTGAATGTTACCCGTAGATGATGAATGTTACCCGTAAATGATGAATGTTACCCGAAGATGATGAATGTTACCCGTAAATGATGAATGTTACCCGTAGATTCTAATGAGAATCCGTCCTGGTACACATACTAGTCTTGAGTTACTTCAGCGACGTTAACTGGCGGCATCAACAGTAGTTAAACTAATGTAAAAAGTTGTTCTGTGAGCTGTTCTTCTCCACACAGAAGAACAGCTCACAGAACTAAACAACGGAACATGTTCCCATAAATACACACACTAATAACGCCAGTGATGTTCACCAAACTAACATAAAAATGGCATCCAGGAACTTAATTAAAGAGGTCAGGACACAAAGAGCATACGTGGGACAATTTCAGAAGTGCGTGGCATCTAATTATGAACAAAGGAAACTGAGAAGGTTCAAATTTTTAGCTAAAAGGGGAACACCGGAACTGGGTCATGAAGACACTTGGCAGTCTACACGTCAACAAGGCGAGAAGAACGAGGATAGAGAAGAAATATAAGAATATGAAGACGGTGTGCCTGTATCCAAGGGAATAGTCAAAGCAGACACAGACTATTGCAGGAAGAGAACGATGGGACACAACATTAATAAGTAGAGCGTCCGCAGAGCTGTTTGAAAACAGAAAGAGTAGTTGAGCTGTTTGGAAACAGAGTAATAGAGCTGTTTGGAAACACAGAGTAGTAGAGCTGTTTGGAAATACAAAGAGTAGTAAAGCTGTTTGGAAACAGAAAGAGTAATAGAGCTGTTTGGAAACATAGTAATAGAGCTGTTTGGAAACATAAAGAGTTGTAGAGCTGTTTGGAAACATAGTAATAGAGCTGTTTGGAAACATAAAGAGTTGTAGAGCTGTTTGGAAACAGAGTAATAGAGCTGTTTGGAAACAGAGTAATAGAGCTGTTTGGAAACAGAGTAATAGAGCTGTTTGGAAACACAAAGTAGTAGAGCTGTTTGGAAATAGAAAGAGCAGTAGAGCAGCGGAACAGTCTAGTGACCGACATAACATAAGCAGAAAAACATCAAACAGTAAAAGAAATTCAGATAAAAGACAAAAACTGAAAATTAAAAGGCAGGCGCAAGAGCTGACGTTCTTACCCAAAAATTCAACAAGGTAAGTACACACACACACACACACACACACACACACACACACACACAGATGAAGATGAATCACAGGGATGTTAGGAAGTATATCTTCAGTCACAGAGTTGTCAGGAAGTGAAATAGTCTGGGAAGTGATGTAGTGGAGGCAGGATCCACACATAGCTTTAAGAAGAGGTATGATAAAGCTCATGGAGCAGGAAGAGTGACCTAGTAACGACCAGTGAAGAGGCGGGGCCAGGAGCTGTGAATCGACCCCTGCAACCACAACTAGGTGAGTACACACACAAACACACTCGCCTGTACCCACTCACGAATTTAAAACCTCCCCAAAATAAATTTCAATTGTTAGAAGGTAAATCAGAGAGTTCAGTTCATTGGATCACTAGACGAAGTTATTGTGATGTATCAGAGAACAGACACGAGGCTGGAGACTCGGCAGCGCCTAGTTAAGAAACCTAGCCAAGAGCCGAGTCTTGAACCCTACACCCACATATAGTTGAGAACGCGATGCCGGAACAAAGCAGACGCGGCTAACAAAAATTGCTGGCAAGTAAAGCCAGTGACTATAAATCGTGCAGTTGTCCCATTGATCTTCACCTGTGCCACCGGAACATCCCCCCCAAAACCCATCCCAGTCATTTCCCCACCCCCTGACTTTCCGGAACACCCTCCTTTTCTATCCCTTTCCCTGACATCCAGGAGCATCTATCCCCCCCCATCCCTTGCCCCGACCTCCCTCACCACAAACCTTTATTGCACCTCTCAGACTCTCTCTTATAGCCTGTGTACTGTACATTTCTCCGTGTAGCTCCCTGTTATTATAACGCTTGTGTCTAGTATTAGGAATAAAATTAGGAAAAAGTAAATAATGAAACTGAATGTTATAGGAATGTAGTTCGAAACCTGAGTAGGTCTATCATCCACCATGATAACATGAACATGCATAAGTAGGTTTACGGAGCAATTTGCAACGTGAGCAGACTTGGTTATAACTGCTTCTCGCAGTTTGGCAGACACGCAGATAATGATCAAAGTATGTGGCTAGCCCTATGGTTACTTTCTTCAACACGACGTGCTGCTCAGGACACACCCTGAGATGCACACACGCACACACACACACACAGGGGGCCAGAGACTACAAACCTCACTCAAGGAAAAAGATCTTGGGGTGAGTATAACACCAGGCACATCTCCTGAGGCGCACATCAACCAAATAACTGCTGCAGCATACGGGCGCCTAGCAAACCTAAGAACAGCATTCCGACATCTTATTAAAGAATCGTTCAGGACCCTGTACACTGTGTATGTTAGGCCCATATTGGAGTATGCAGCACCAGTTTGGAACCCACACCTAGCCAAGCACGTAAAGAAACTAGAGAAAGCGCAAAGGTTAATGAGAAATGTAGAGATATACAGTACAGGTATCTTATTAATGAAAATAAAATACCAGACATATTAAGCGAATTTTCAAAATTTGCTTGCAACATATACATCAAGTATAGATATAAATCCAGACGTACTCCTGTTAACCCTTTTGAGGCCTAATTCCTAGGCCTTTTGTGTCCATATGCTCTTGCGCTACCCTCCACTGGATGGATATGGGGTACACAATACACTAGCTACTTCGGGGGCAAAATCTAATTAATTAATCTCTGTATGTCTGTCTGTCTGTCTGTCTCTGCCTGTCTGTCTGTCTGTCTTTCTGTCTCTCTGTCTGTCTCTGTCTCTCTCTCTGTCTCTCTCTCTGTCTGTCTCTCTTCTCTCTCTCTCTCTCGTCTTCTGTCTTCTCGTCTCGTCTTCTCTCTCTCTCTGTCTTCTTCTACTACTGTCCTCTGCGATCTCTCTGTCTTCGGGGCCGACTCTTCCCTCTCTTCTGTCTCTCTCCTCTCTCTCTCTCTCTCTCTCTCTCTCTCTATTCTCTCTCTCTCTCTCTTTCAACTAACGCACAAATTGGAAATGTTAACTAGTCAAGGTTCGGGTAGGGCCAGAACCATTACCAACTCACAATTTGATAAACGTCCAATGACGCATTGACAGCACGTCTGTTTCCAATTTGTGGGATAGTTGTGACTTGTTGCTACCACGGTGCCGTGACTTGTTGCTACCACGGTGCCGTGACTTGTTGCTACCACGGTGCCGTGACTTGTTGCTACCACGGTGCCGTGACTTGTTGCTACCACGGTGCCGTGACTTGTTGCTACCACGGTGCCGTGACTTGTTGCTACCACGGTGCCGTGACTTGTTGCTACCACGGTGCCGTGACTTGTTGCTACCACGGTGCCGTGACTTGTTGCTACCACGGTGCCGTGACTTGTTGCTACCACGGTGCCGTGACTTGTTGCTACCACGGTGCCGTAATGACGGTATTGTAAGGCATTCTCCCATTCTCCTTACATACCTAAGTATCCAGCATAATTTAGAATGAGATTATCTACACGATATTACAAAGTAACAGATATTATTTAACCATTTTCCAAGCTATTATAGAAAGTAACCTAACTAACAGAATGATACATATCACAGCGGGCAATATAACTAACAGAATAATAGCTATCATAGCATGTGATATAACTAAAGGAATGACAGCTATATGTATAATATGTATAATAACGAGCAAGAATAAACACACACTCCGCCACATGATAGTGTGACTATCTTGACTCAAGACACTGGGGTTCCATCAGTCATATACGTGTGTAGATCTCAACGTTTCTCCATCTTCTTCGTTTCTCTTACGTAGGAGGACACATGGACAGGTAATGAGGCATTTATTAATGACACGTTATGCTAGCCAGGGGGGGTGGAACGAGTCCCTTTGCCTAACATACTGACGGGAATTCTAATGATATTTTTTTTTTACAATTTCTTCGTTTCCGACTAACATGTTTCGTCTGTTCTGAAGTTGTTGTTTTTTTTGGTGCTGCTGCTGGTACTACTGCTGCTGTTGGTACTACTGCTGCTGCTGGTACTACTGCTGCTGCTGCTGGTACTACTGCTGCTGGTACTACTGCTGCTGCTGGTACTACTGCTGCTGCTGGTACTACTGCTGCTGCTGGTACTACTGCTGCTGCTGTGGTACTACTGCTGCTGCTGCTGGTACTACTGCTGCTGGTACTACTGCTGCTGCTGGTACTACTGCTGCTGCTGGTACTACTGCTGCTGCTGCTGGTACTACTGCTGCTGTTGGTACTACTGCTGCTGCTGGTACTACTGCTGCTGCTGGTACTACTGCTGCTGCTGCTGGTACTACTGCGCTCTGACTACTGCTGGACTACGCGGGTACTACTGCCTGCGCTGGTACACTGCTGCGTGGTACTACTGCTGCTGCTGGATACTGCTGCTGCTGGTACACTGCTGCTGTGGTACTACTGCTGCTGCTGGTACTGCTGCTGCTGTTGGTACTACTGCTGCTGCTTTGGGACTACTGCCGCTGGACTCTGCTGGTACTACTGCTGCTGCTGGTACCTGCTGCCTGCTGTTGTACTACTGCTGCTGCTTGGTACTACTGCTGCTGCTGGTACTACCGCCGGGACACTGCTGCTGCTGGTACTGCTGCTGCTGCTGGTACTACTGCTGCTGCTGGTACTACTGCTGCTGTTGGTACTACTGCTGCTGTTGGTACTACTGCTGCTGCTGGTACTACTGCTGCTGCTGGTACTACTGCTGCTGTTGGTACTACTGCTGCTGTTGGTACTACTGCTGCTGCTGGTACTACTGCTGCTGCTGGTACTACTGCTGCTGCCACTGCAGGGTGTCTGCTGTTGGTGCTACTGTTGATTCCCTGCTGCTTGTGCTACCTCTGCTGCTACTGCTGCTGCTGCTCCTACTACTACTGCTGCTGCTGGTACTACTGCTGCTGGTACTACTGCTGCTGCTGGTATTACTGCTGCCGGTGGTGCTACTACTGGTTCCCTTCTGCTGGTGCCACTTCTGCTGCTGGTTCCCTGCTCCTGGTTCTACTGCTGTTGGTTTTCTGTTGCTGCTACTGCTCCTAGTGCTACTGCTGCTGCTGCTGCTGCTGCTGCTGGTTCCCTGCTGCTGCAGCAGGTTCCACAATTCCTCACTTGTCACAAATGAATTTGTATTTTAATTTGCTTAATTTAGTTAAATATACATTTTTGACAGGTTTATGTAAGCTAATCTGTCTTAACTCTGAACACAGAAAATAATATTTGTAAGAATACGGAAAACGTTAGAAAACTGACGTTGGAAAATACGTAGAAAAATTAACGTAGTAGAATAAGGACATGCTGAGTACAAAGTGTATAATGTACAAACTGTTGCATAGATAAAAAAAAACTTTTTGATAGATGGTTCTTAAATTAAGTTTTCGGTGGAGTTCCTGGAATGGGGGGCAACCATGTTTAATAACACGTAGAGGAGGGGTAGCTCCGGTTCCTTGAATCAAGGGCTCTTCAGCAGCACCAAGATACCTCACGAATCACTAGACGATATATTTACCGAAAGTGAAACCCCCCAAGAGTTGTAAAAATGAGAGTGTTGTTGTTGATGGTGTTGTGGCTGGGTATCACCCAGGTTCTCTCCATCATTCTGCTCGAGTGCTCTATGTCAACTGGCTTCATCGATTGCCTCTCCTCCCTGCCTCTCTCAGGTGCTGCCTGCTGCATGTTGATGATGCTCAGGACACACACACACACACACACACACACACACACACACACACACACACACACATGAACGTCCGCCACTGTGTGAAAACTACAGAGGAAAATTTCTGACAAGTTACCCGGAGTAAATATTGAGTCTGGTGAACTAGAGAGTTTGCGTTCTCAATCAACTGATTCAAAATGGTGACTCCGTGTGATGGAAAGATAAAAAGTAAAAAAAAAAAAATACATAAATAAAATAAATTTTATATAAGACGGTCACAAAGGCGTACTGTTTACAGAACTAAAGAAAAGACACCTTTGCAAAATAAAGCTTTTAAGTGTCTCAAAGTGTAGCTCTGTGTACATCTTTACCCTTTACCAAGTCATGACTTATTTAGGCTCAGGCTAAAAGTGGCTGAACTCGGGGCAAGAATTAGCAGTGTGTAAAAATACCTGGAGTCTACCTGGAGAGAATTCCAGGGGTCAACGCCCCCGCGGCCCGATCCGTGACCAGGCCTCCTGTTGGACCAGAGCCTGATCAACCAGGCTGTTACTGCTGGCCACACGCAGTCCAACGTACGAACCACAGCCCGGCTGATCAGGTACCGACTTTAGGTGCCTGTCCAGTGCCTGCTTGAAGACAGCCAGGGGCTTGTTGGTAATCCCCCTGATGTATGCTGGGAGGCAGTTGAACAGTCTTGTGCCCCTGACACTTATTGTGTTGTCCCTCAACGTGCTAGTGGCACCCCTGCTCTTCATTGGAGGGATGTTACATCGCCTGCCGAGTCTTTTGCTTTCGTAGGGAGTGATTTTTGTGTGCAAGTTTGGTACTAATCCCTCGAGAATTTTCCATGTGTATATAATAATGTATCTCTCCCGCCTGCGTTCTAGAGAGTACAGGTTTAGGAACTTCAAGCGTTCCCAGTAATTGAGGTGGTTTATCGCACTTATGCGTGCGGTGAAGGTTCTCTGCACATTTTCAAGGTCAGCAATTTCACCCGCCTTGAAAGGTGCAGTTAGTGTGCAGCAATATTCCAGCCTAGATAGAACAAGCGATCTGTAAAGTGTCAACATGGGCTTGGCATCCCTGGTTTTGAAGGTTCTCATTATCCATCCTGTCATTTTTCGAGCAGATGCAATTGCTACATTGTTATGGTCCTTGAAGGTGAGATCCTCTGTCATGATCACTCCCAGGTCTTTGACATTAGTTTTTCGCTCTATTGTGTGGTTGGAATTAGTTTTGTACTCCGATGAGATTTTAATTTCTTCACGTTTTCCGTATCTGAGTAATTGAAATTTCTCATCATTGAACTTCATATTGTTTTCTGCAGCCCATTTAAAGATTTGGTTTATGTCTGCTCGGAGTCTTGCAGTGTCTTCAACGGTGGACACTGTCATACAGATTCGGGTGTCATCTGCAAAGGAAGACACAGCACTGTGGCTTATATCCCTGTCAATGTCTGATATGAGGATGAGGAATAGGATGGGAGCAAGTACTGTGCCTTGTGGAACAGAGCTTTTCACAGTAGCTGCCTCAGCTGCCAAGAAATAATTAATTAATTACCGTGAAAAAAGGAAAGTTAAGCGTGTTAAGAGGTCTTGAAAATTTTATAAGTGGCTACTGATCGTTGCAAGTTATATAACAGGATACTAGTGGTTGCAAGTTATATAACAGGATACTAGTGGTTGCAAGTTATATGAGGAAATGGTTGCAAAATATACGAGAGAGTGGTTGGAAAATAATTATAAGAGGCAGTGACTATAAATGATACAGTAGGCCATGACTGTCATTAACACAGGAGGCTGGGGATGTAAATGTAAAGAACCAGATGACTGTCCAAAAAAAAAAAAAACAGCAAAAACATTATTAAAAACACTGGAAAAGCAGATTAATACGGTTGTAAAAATTTAAATAAGGAATAATTAAGAACTATGTTAGTAAGGTCAGGCTGAGTGCAAAAACTGAAATGCCGATTATTATGACTAATGAAATACGTAGACGGTGAGGTAAACAAGAAAATAGAAAAAAAACCCAGCAATAAATGATTGAAAGTAACGATACAAAGAGAAAGTTGGAAGAGGCAACGAGACGAAAAGTTCAAGAAAAGACACTTGCAACAGCCTAAGACCACATTAAAAATAAAACTTTTCCTTGTTTCCCTTGAGCGAAATGGCGTTGTAATAAGACTTTAACTTCTTGTGTTTTCACACCAGAGACAACAACAATTGATAACTTTACTGGCAGTTAACAAATAGCTAAAAAACAGGACTGGTGGAGAGAGAGAGAGGGAAGAAAAGAAACTGATCCAAATGTTTGTTTCCAGCTGAACATGTTGAAGAAGTGAGGCAACACCCACATGTTGAAGAAGTGAGGCAACACCCACTTGTTGAAGAAGTGAGGCAACACCCACTTGTTGAAGAAGTGAGGCAACACCCACATGTTGAAGAAGTGAGGCAACACCCACATGTTGAAGAAGTGAGGCAACACCCACTTGTTGAAGAAGTGAGGCAACACCCACTTGTTGAAGAAGTGAGGCAACACCCACTTGTTGAAGAAGTGAGGCAACACCCACATGTTGAAGAAGTGAGGCAACACCCACTTGTTGAAGAAGTGAAGCAACACCCACATGTTGAAGAAGTGAGGCAACACCCACATGTTGAAGAAGTGAGGCAACACCCACATGTTGAAGAAGTGAGGCAACACCCACATGTTGAAGAAGTGAGGCAACACCCACTTGTTGAAGAAGTGAGGCAACACCCACTTATTGAAGAAGTGAGGCAACACCCACTTGTTGAAGAAGTGAGGCAACACCCACATGTTGAAGAAGTGAATCAACACCCACTTGTTGAAGAAGTGAGGCAACACCCACATGTTGAAGAAGTGAGGCAACACCCACTTGTTAAAGAAGTGAGGCAACACCCACATGTTGAAGAAGTGAGGCAACACCCACTTGTTGAAGAAGTGAGGCAACACCCACATGTTGAAGAAGTGAGGCAACACCCACTTGTTGAAGAAGTGAGGCAACACCCACTTGTTGAAGAAGTGAGGCAACACCCACATGTTGAAGAAGTGAGGCAACACCCACATGTTGAAGAAGTGAGGCAACACCCACATGTTGAAGAAGTGAGTCAACACCCACATGTTGAAGAAGTGAGGCAACACCCACTTGTTGAAGAAGTGAGGCAACACCCACATGTTGAAGAAGTGAGGCAACACCCACATGTTGAAGAAGTGAGTCAACACCCACATGTTGAAGAAGTGAGGCAACACCCACATGTTGAAGAAGTGAGTCAACACCCACTTGTTGAAGAAGTGAGGCAACACCCACATGTTGAAGAAGTGAGTCAACACACACTTGTTGAAGAAGTGAGTCAACACCCACTTGTTGAAGAAGTGAGGCAACACCCACATGTTGAAGAAGTGAGTCAACACCCACTTCCAAATGGGACGTTTTCAAAGGTCAGTTTGAGCCAAACATTCGTTGTTTTGTGCTCCAGCCTTCCTGGTCGTAACTTTTTCTGACGCAAATCTGTTTTATTTGTTCCAGCCCCGTCTGTTTAACGGCTGGTGAGTGATCCAACTTAGTCTGTTTAACGGGTGGTGAGTGATCCAGCTTATGTTCCACATCTAGGGTGGCTGGCAGCCACTAAGCTTCCAGCCATCTCAGACAACTATAGTTTGGGTCACAAGCTGAATAAGCAACGAGCAGAACTTCCATTTTGTTAACTGCGACATTTGTACTCAGGATCGTCATTATCAACATGTCCATCCAGCTTCAACGTTGACTTCGTACTCTGTGAATTAAATGAGTTGATTTCTATTCATACACTATCTAGGTTGGACTAACCTCGGTCCAGCAATTTTAAGCCGTTATAATATTCAATAAGACTAATAAACGATTCTCCCCAAATCCGACTTTTAGTTATCGCGTATAATTTGCTTATTTTTTTAATTGGTTTTAATGGAATGAAAACGAAATAGCTGGAGACCATGATTGAGGCTCACTGGTAAATGCCATTAATACATGAAGCTTCTGTTTTTCTCCTCTTTGCTCCAGCCTCCCACAGACACCAGGTCCTGCTGGCTGCCCTACCACCACACTCTTAAGTTCACGCCACTTCTCTTGGACCTTCTCCTTCATGGCTCTTCCTCTACTAAAACTTTATATTCAGCAGTTGTTCACTCCTTCCAGTGACCGCCCCTTTCCTTCCAGTGACCGCCCCTTTCCTTCCAGTGACCGCCCCTTTCCTTCCAGTGACCGCCCCTTTCCTTCCAGTGACCGCCCCTTTCCTTCCAGTGACCGCCCCTTTCCTTCCAGTGACCGCCCATTTCCTTCCAGTGACCGCCCATTTCCTTCCAGTGACCGCCCCTTTCCTTCCAGTGACCGCCCATTTCCTTCCAGTGACCGCCCATTTCCTTCCAGTGACCGCCCCTTTCCTTCCAGTGACCGCCCCTTTCCTTCCAGTGACCGCCCCTTTCCTTCCAGTGACCGCCCCTTTCCTTCCAGTGACAGCCTCTTTCCTTCCACTGACCGCCTCTTTCCTTCCAGTGACCGCCCCTTTCCTTCCAGTGACCGCCCCTTTCCTTCCAGTGACCGCCCCTTTCCTTCCAGTGACCGCCCCTTTCCTTACAGTGACCGCCCCTTTCCTTCCAGTGACCGCCCCTTTCCTTCCAGTGACCGCCTCTTTCCTTCCAGTGACCGCCCCTTTCCTTCCAGTGACCGCCTCTTTCCTTCCAGTGACCGCCTCTTTCCTTCCAGTGACCGCCCCTTTCCTTCCAGTGACCGCCTCTTTCCTTCCACTGATCGCCTCTTTCCTTCCACTGACCGCCCCTTTCCTTCCAGTGACCGCCCCTTTCCTTCCAGTGACCGCCCCTTTCCTTCCAGTGACCGCCCCTTTCCTTCCAGTGACCGCCCCTTTCCTTCCAGTGACCGCCCCTTTTCTTCCAGTGACCGCCCCTTTCCTTCCAGTGACCGCCTCTTTCCTTCCAGTGACCGCCCCTTTCCTTCCAGTGACCGCCTCTTTCCTTCCAGTGACCACCCCTTTCCTTCCAGTGACCGCCTCTTTCCTTCCACTGACCGCCTCTTTCCTTCCATGACCGCCTCTTTCCTTCCACTGACCGCCTCTTTCCTTCCACTGACCGCCCTTTCCTTCCAGTGACCGCCCTTTCCTTCCAGTGACCGCCCCTTTCCTTCCAGTGACCGCCCCTTTCCTTCCAGTGACCGCCTTCCTTCCATGACCGCCTTCCTTCCAGTGACCGCCCCTTTCCTTCCAGTGACCGCCTCTTTCCTTCCACTGACCGCCTCTTTCCTTCCAGTGACCGCCTCTTTCCTTCCAGTGACCGCCTCTTTCCTTCCAGTGACCGCCCCTTTCCTTCCAGTGACCGCCCCTTTCCTTCCAGTGACCGCCCCTTTCCTTCCACTAACCACCCCTTTTCTAGGTCATTCACGTTCACTTCTCTTTTACCCAACGATATCTTTCTCCTT
Organism: Cherax destructor; assembly: GCA_009830355.1. NCBI lineage: Eukaryota > Metazoa > Arthropoda > Malacostraca > Decapoda > Parastacidae > Cherax > Cherax destructor. Next base: position 75,268 of record WNWK01000127.1, read on the forward strand.
GTCCTCCATCCCTCTCTTACTCTTACTGTTGCTGCCACTGAATAATGTTCTGGCATATCAGTTGCTTCTCTATAAACATGCACCTCCAGTAGTCTATTAATTAACCTATTCGTTAACACAATCACAAGCCGATTCCTCATGTCTCGCATACTTTTTTATTAAGGAGCAACGACTCTCACAGTTATCTGGATAGAATGTTATACTAGTAACAGTTAATTTGGCGAAGTGTAAGGTACGTGCAAGTGTACTGAGCGAGCAGTAGCGGTGGTGCAGTGTATTGTGTGATGTAACATATCAGAGCGTTGTGAGGGAACATGCGCCATGCTTGTTGTATGCAGATATACCTGCCAGACCATGAAGGCAAGGGAAGCTCTGGCCAAGCAGTGATAAAACCCGTGCTTAAGTGCACACACCTAGTTGTTGGTTGCAGGGGTTGAGCCTCGGCTTCTAGCTCCGCCTCTTAACCGGCCTGACTGCGTTCGCTTCCTCCCAGTGCGGTTATATTGTGCTTCTAATCATTTTAAGAGCTGTAGCACTTACCTGAGGGAACATGAAAACTTACGTGCTCTTAATAAGACGTACATGATTCATGGTATGATTATGGAACACCTCTATATGATGGACCGAAACGTTGCCTGAACTAATAAGTATTGCATGAGCTCTCCTTCCTCTGAAGTGTCTTGCGTAGTGATTATTCTTATTCTTATTATTCTTCTTCTTATTATTATTATATACACAAGGAAGTACTAAAGCCAGAATTCTAACAGAAACGAGAGGAGGCAGGATATATAGGCTAGCAAACAGGGACGGGACAAGAGAGGTGGTAGGAAAGGAAGTAGAGAGGTAATGGTAGAGGTAGTAGCAGTGGTAGTAGTAGTAGTAGTAGTAGTAGTAGTAGTAGTAGTAGTAATAGTGGAGTCAAAGATCAAGCAAGTGGAGCACTGCAGGAGACCTAGTGACCCACAAAGGGTAGGGACAAAAACACACGAGGTATTTGGTTCTTTTTTATTTCCCCCCGTGTGTGTTTTTGTTCCTACCCTTTGTGGGCCCCTAGCTCTCCTGCAGTGCACCTTTACTACTGCTACTACTACCTCTACCATTACCCCTCTACTTCATTTCCTACTACCTCTCTTGTCCCGTTCCTGTTTGATGGCCTATATATACTCCCTCCTCTCCTTTCTGTTAGTGTGACTTTGTAAATGGTCCAAGTCAGACCGAAACGTCGTCGTAAGCTCCTCTCTCGTATGTGAGGGTTATTTGTGTGTGTATAAGTACATGCTAGGGTGTTGGAGAGAGGGGTGAGATTAAATTATGGGGAATCAAATACAAAATGGGAGTTGACACAGTTACTTTTTGCTGATGATACTGTGCTTTTGGGAAATTCTAAAGAAAAGTTGCAAAGATTAATGGACAAGTTTGGGAGGGTGTGTAAAGAAAGGAAGCTGAAAGTTAACATAGATAAGAGTAAGATGAGGGGGGTATCAAACGAGTTAGGTAAAGAAAAATTGGATAACACATTGGAGAGAGGGATTATGGAAGAAGTGAATGAGATCAGATATTTGGGAGTTAACTTGTCAGCAAATGGGTCTATGAATAATGACGTTAACCACAGAAATGATGAAGGAAAAAAGGTGAGTGGTTGCAATGAGGTATCTGTGGAGACAAAAACGTTTTTCATGGAGGCAAAGAGGGGAATGTACGAGAGTATAGTGGTACAACACTCTTATATGGGTGTGAAGCATAGGTTGTGAATGCTATAGAAAGAGACTGGAGGTAGTAGAGATGTCGTGTCTAAGGGCAATGTGTGGTGTAAATATTATGCAGAGAATTCGTAGTGTGGAAATTAGGAGTAGGTGTGGAGTTACAAAAAGTATTATTCAGAGGTCTGAAAGAGGAGTTATTGAGGTGGTTTGTTCATTTAGAGAGAATGGAGCAAAATAATTTGACTTGGAGGGTGTATAAATCTGTAGTGGAAGGGAGGAGGGGTAGAGGTCGTCCTAGGATAGGATGGATGGAGGAGGAAAAGAGGTTTTGCATGCAAGGGGCCTGGACATGTAGCAGGCATGTGTGAGCATGTTAGATAGCAGTGAATAAAAATGAATGAGTTTTGGGACCTGACGAGCTGTTGGAGTGTGAGCAGGGTAATATTTTGTGATAATAATAATAACAATAATAATAATAATAATAATAATAATAATAATAATAATAATAATAATAATAATAATAAACAATAATAATAACAACAACAACAACAATAATAATAATAATAATAATAATAATAATAATAATAATAATAATAATAATAATATAATAATAATAATAATAATAATAATAATAATAATAATAATAAACAATAATAATAATAATAACAATAATAACAATAATAACAATAATAATAATAATAATAATAATAATAATAATAATAATAATAATAATAATAATAATAATAATAATAATAATAATAATAATAATAATAATAATAATAATAATAAAATAATAATAATGATGATAATACTAATAATAAGATGAAGCAGGAAGTACTCCTCTGTCGCCTGGAGTTCAACTTCTGGTCAGCATTTTCAATCTGCGTCTTGGGTCTGGCATAAATTTCTGAGCCTGTGATCTTCTCTTTCTGTCTTGATGTACCGATGTGGTTGTTATTTACGGTGAATCTGAATCATTAATTTAAAAACTCGTTCATTTTTAATTCTGGAGGAATGTTAGTTAAAAAAAAAAAAGTAGAATTCAAACGCTGAGATTTGAAGCTTCCAGACGTACTATAAGGAATGGATTCATTTGCATAATTAAAGTTTAGCGAGCCTGACATTTGAGATATCTGAAGATTTTGAGAATTGAGAAGATATTTCTCTGTAGTCATGGTTGATTTACAGCTATAGTAACTCGTAAATTATAGATAAATCATTATGACACGTTTTTATTCGTTTTGGATCAATATCATTACTGTTCCAGGACTCATCAAATCATCTTCTAAAAACTGACCTCCAATTTGTTTTTATTTGTGGGTTAGTCGTAAATGGTTCTAGTTTCGGTGTTTTAACTCATTCTTCCGAAATGGTTCGTGTTCGTATTGCTGCGGTTTTGGACACGTATTCGCAGAGTGCTTATTTCCACCAGTGTTTACATATGTATGACTTGAATTGCTTCCTCTCTACATAGGAGTTTAGTGGCTAGTGAACAGCCGTCATGAAAACTGACATACAACCATAACACTGCAGTTTTCTATGTTGCATTTCCATGCAAACTGTTCTTCTGGGCACATACCATTGGCGTTACTGAAGGAGCAGATGGTTTTAATGAAACAACATATGTTGCAGGCTACCCCTTGCTGACTTAACTCGCAGAGGGGTCGCTCCCTTGAAGTATATTCGCCCTTTAGGTGTAGTAGTGTGGCTACACATTAACCTAGCAGTTGCTGGTGTGGCTACACCTTAACCTAGCAGTTGCTAGTGTGGCTACATCTTAACCTAGCAGTTGCTAGTGTGGCTACACCTTAACCTAGCAGTTGCTAGTGTGGCTACATCTTAACCTAGCAGTTGCTAGTGTGGCTACACCTTAACCTAGCAGTTGCTGGTGTGGCTACATCTTAACCTAGCAGTTGCTAGTTTGGCTACATCTTAACCTAGCAGTTGCTGGTGTGGCTACACCTTAACCTAGCAGTTGCTAGTGTGGCTACATCTTAACCTAGCAGTTGCTAGTGTGGCTACATCTTAACCTAGCAGTTGCTGGTGTGGCTACACCTTAACCTAGCAGTTGCTGGTGTGGCTACACCTTAACCTAGCAGTTGATGGTGTGGCTACACCTTAACCTAGCAGTTGATGGTGTGGCTACACCTTAACCTAGCAGTTGCTGGTGTGGCTACACCTTAACCTAGCAGTTGATGGTGTGGCTACACCTTAACCTAGCAGTTGCTGGTGTGGCTACATCTTAACCTAGCAGTTGCTGGTGTGGCTACACCTTAACCTAGCAGTTGCTGGTGTGGCTACACCTTAACCTAGCAGTTGCTGGTGTGGCTACATCTTCACCTGACAACAGTTGCTAGCATGGCCACACCTAGTGCTGGCAGTTGTTGACCTGCAGCTGCTGTTGTAACTACAAGAACAGCTGGCAGCTGCTGAACACCAATCATGGTGGATAAACTTCCACCTGGCAGCAGCTGGTGAGGTTACACTATAAAACACCAGCTGCTGATAAAACAAATGATATATTAACAGAGTGGTGCAGATATCTAGCCAAGAAATAAATAAAGTAATAAAGACTCACATGCAACATTTTGGACACTCTATTAGAAGAAGCATCTCCAATTGGAGGATGAAATATCTCCAAATAAAATGCTTCTCCGAACTTCTCGCCAGTCTACTAGGTCAGCTGAGTGACCTGACGTAATGGGGTCACCTCACCGCCTCTCTCTCTCTCTCTCTCTCTCTCTCTCTCTCTCTCTCTCTCTCTCTCTCTCTCTCTCTCTCTCTCTCTCTCTCTCTCTCTCTCTTCACCATCACTGCTACCCTAAATGCTTTGTTAATTCTTTCAGTGTCTCAAAGGGTTGATAAAACTTGGTGTTCGAGCTAAACGTCTTATCTTAATTAAGTTTCAATTACGCTGGCGTGTAATTGAAAGTTAATTATCATTAACTCGGATGAAGATCCTGCGTAAGGAAATCGTCGTTCATTAATGAACGTTCTTTGCTGCTTCTCGGTCTTATATTTCCACTGTACCTGTAATCGAACCACTTAACCTTTGTTTATTGAAACTTAGACCTAGTGCTCCACTCGAGCCAAGTGCGTGCCAGCCAGAGTCAAGTGCGTGCCAGCCAGAGCCAAGTGCGTGCCAGCCAGAGCCAAGTGCGTGCCAGCCAGAGCCAAGATGAGAGTTTATTTTATGTGATCGATCAAAAATTAAAAAAAAAAAAAATTAATCTGAAAAACTAAACATATGAAAGACTTCTGTATATTTCAGCCTCACTCAGAAGCCTCTACTGAAGATGGTTTCTGACTGGCCTCGAAATGTACATAACTCTTCACGTACAGCTTTCAAAATTTGTATATTAAGGAGAAAAAAAAAGTCTCGACATTGAGGGATTTTTATAATTCATCTAAATAACCACTGATCAGCCGAGCTGCAGTTCTTACGTGGAAATGCAGACAGCTAGCATGGACAACCTGAATGAACATGCCTTTAACCAGGAGGCTAGACCTGTGATCGGGCCTCGGGAGAGATGGGTCCTCAGAACAGTCTTCAACTAGTTTACAGGTAGTCGTTTACAAATTGATTTTCCGCTGGGTTACCTCTCCCACACATTACGCTGAAGCCAAAAAAAACACTTAGGCACTGCGTGTACAACAAGTGCGTGAATATGACACACTATGCAGTTCATGGCATTTTATTGAAGAAGACGTTTCGCACAAAAGGGACTTTATCAGCTGGATGTAAATAAAGTTTCTGGTGGACGAGTCTTCTCATTTAAATGCTATATATAGCGCATTTTAAAAGTCTTACTCGCGTAGTCAGCTAGTGACCCACTTCACATGCTGGCCACAGTGACTTTCCTCACAGAACCTCCATCATCTTTATATCCAAGTTTATCTCTTCAAAGGTTCATGAGAAAAAGTAACTTTACTGAACTTTACTTTGTACCACAACTACTACTTTTTGGTGCCATGACAACCACATCCTGGTGCCACGGATGCCACATCCCGGTACCACGACAACCACACCCTGGTACCATAACTAGAACACTCCTGGACACAACTATCACATCTAGTACCATAATACCCTACCCAGGTACCTCAGTTATTATATACCGATACCACAATTACTCGGTATTGTATATCTTTCTTGTATAATTTGCCAGACACTGCAGCATCATGGAATCTTGGTTCAGAGGACATCTACATGACCTTCTTCACGGCTACTACAACTACTACTACTACAACTAACCCATTCCTTTGGGTATGACCTACTACCACTGAGGAATCCCGCCTACCAGTGACTATGCCCTCGTCTGCTACCCGTCCCTACCTACCTGACACCTATATAAGCGCCAGTCTATATGTCTGTGCTCCAGAATCTCCACAACTACGGTGCTCTTCACACCAACTCCAAGGCTGAGGGACTGATTACCTCATCTTTTGTATATAGTTCTTCTGTCTTGAAGTTATGTCCTAGAATCTGTATTGATAAAGCCACTGGTGGGCGAAACGTCTACAATAAAGATACCCAGATGTTGCACATGTGTCTTAACTTTCATCTTGTTGGTATTGTATACCATTCTTGTACAGCCATCTCACACTGGTTATACAACTGCTAATACCCTGGTAACACAAGTATAACACCCTGGTACCACAACTACTACACCCTGGTACTACAACTACTATACCCTGGTACTACAACTACCACACCCTGGTACCACAACTCCCACACCCTGGTACTACAATCACCACACCCTTGTACCACAACTATAACACCCTGATACAACAACTGGTACCACAACTACCACCCCTTGGTACTACAACTACCACACCCTAGTACCACAACTACTACATCCTTGTACCACAACTGCCACATCCTTGTACCACAACTACAACATCCTGATACAACACCTACTACACCCTGATACTACAACTACCACACCTTGATACAACAACTACCACACACTGGTACTACAACTACTACACCATGGTACTACAACTACCACACCTTGATACAATAACTACCATACTCTGGTACTACAACTACTACACCCTAGTACTACAACTACCACACCCTGGTACTACAATTACCACACCCTGGTATTACAATGACTACACCCTGGTACCACAACTACCACACCCTGATACTACAACTACCACACTCTGGTACTACAGCGACTACATCCTGGTACAACAACTACCACACCCTGATACCAAACTACCACACCCTGGTACTACAAATACCACACCCTGATACTACAACTACCACACCCTGGTACTACAACTACCACACCCTGGTACTGCAACTACCACATCCTGGTACTACAACTACCACACCCTGGTACTGCAACTACCACATCATTGTACCACAACTACCACATCCTTGTACCACAACTACAACATCCTGATACAACACCTACTACATCCTGATACAACAACTACCACACCCTGATACTATAACTACCACATCCTGGTTCCACAACTACCACACCCTTATACAACAACTACCACACCCTGGTACTACAACTACCACACCCTGATACCACAACTACCACACCCTGGTACTACAACTACCACACCCTGATACCACAACTACCACACCCTGGTACTACAACTACCACACCCTGATACCACAACTACCACACCCTGGTACTACAATTACCATACCCTGATACCACAACTACCACACCTACTACACCCTGATACTACAACTACCACACCCTGGTACTACAACTACCACACCATGGTACTAGAACTACCACACCCTGATACCACAGCTACCACTCCCTGGTACTACAACTACCACACTCTGATACCACAACTACCACATCCTGGTACCACAACTATCACACCCTGGTACTACAACTACCACATTCTGGTACTACAACTACCACATCCTGGTACTTCAACTACCACACCCTGGAACTACAACAACCACACCCTGGAACCACAACTACCACATCCTGGCACCACAACTACCACACCCTGGTACTACATCTACCACACCCTGTTACTACAACTACCACACCCTGGAACTACAACTACTACACCCTGGTACCACAACTACCACACCCTGATACCACAACTACCACACTCTGGTACTACAACTACAACACCTTGGCACCACAACTACCACACCCTGGTACTACAACACCTTGGCACCACAACTACCACACCCTGGTACTACAACTACCACACCCTGGTACTACATCCATGGTGTAATAGCACACAAAATGCGTGATAAAGGAATAACAGGAAAAGTTGGTAGATGGATCTATAATTTCCTAACAAGTAGAACACAAAGAGTAGTAGTCAACAGAGTAAAGTCTGAGGCAGATAATGTGAAAAGCTCTGTTCCACAAGGCACAGTACTTGCTCCCATCCTGTTCCTCATCCTCATATCGGACATAGACAGGGATATAAGCCACAGTGCCGTGTCTTCCTTTGCAGATGACACCCGAATCTGCATGACAGTGTCCACCATTGAAGACACTGCAAGACTCCAAGCAGACATAAACCAAATCTTTAAATGGGCTGCAGAAAACAATATGAAGTTCAATGATGAGAAATTTCAATTACTCAGATACGGAAAACGTGAAGAAATTAAAATCTCATCGGAGTACAAAACTAATTCCAACCACACAATAAGCGAAAAACTAATGTCAAAGACCTGGGAGTGATCATGTCAGAGGATCTCACCTTCAAGGACCATAACAATGTAGCAATTGCATCTGCTAGAAAAATGACAGGATGGATAATGAGAACCTTCAATACCAGGGATACCAAGCCCATGATGACACTTTACAAATCGTTTGTTCTATCTAGGCTGGAATATTGCTGCACACTAACTGCACCTTTCAAGGCAGGTGAAATTGCTGACCTTGAAAATATGCAGAGAACCTTCACGGCACGCATAACTGCGATAAACCACCTCAATTACTGGGAACGCTTGAAGTTTCTAAACCTGTACTCCCTAGAACGCAGGCGGGAGAGATACATTGTTATATACACGTGGAAAATTCTCGAGGGATTAGTACCAAACTTGCACACGAAAATCACTCCCTACGAAAGCAAAAGACTCGGCAGGCGATGTAAAATCCCCCCAATGAAAAGCAGGGGTGCCACTAGCACGTTGAGGGACAACATAATAAGTGTCAGGGGCCCAAGAGTGTTCAACTGCCTCCCAGCATACATAAGGGGGATTACCAACAAACCCCTGGCTGTCTTCAAGCAGGCATTGGACAGGCACCTAAAGTCGGTACCTGACCAGCCAGGCTGTGGTTCGTACGTTGGACTGCGTGCGGCCAGCAGTAACAGCCTGGTTGATCAGGCTCTGGTCCAACATGAGGCCTGGTCACAGACCGGGCCGCGGGGGCGTTGACCCCAGGAATTCTCTCCAGGTAAACTCCAGGTACTACAACTACCACACCCTGGCATCACAACTACCACACCCTGGGACCCCAAAGTGCACACAGTGAGGCTTTCGGAGCGATCCAGATAAATGTGCTCATACTTTCATTCCAGAGTACCACACAGATTCACTGCCAGCAGTGCCAACACTGCCAACATAAGACGGCAGCACTCCAGACTCAGTAGCGGTCTACACTATTTGTACCACTCACTGCTTGTATCACTCTACACACTGCTAATAGCGGTCTACGCTAGTTGTAGCACTCCTTTAACCACTCTACACACTGCCAGCAGTGCCAACACAAGGAATGTCACCACGCACGTACAATAGCAGAGTCCAACAGAGGACAGTGGCACCACACCCGCACCAGTGTCGACCTTCCTGTTCAGGGAACATCCTCGGGTCTTAGACCCCATAATAACTAGGAAACAGGAGGCTCAGGTCTGGGATTCTCAACGTCAGTTCATAACCCGACTTTGCGAACAATTCAATATTCTGAAACGAGAGGTGAATTCAGATTGACCATTAGGGCGTGTAGCGACCTTCCCCGGGTCTATTATGCAAATTGAGTGAGGCGGTAGAGAACGCAATCAAATTGATGGACAGTGACAACCTCGGTGTTTCTGGACAATATAACCACACACCGGGGCTAATATCTTCATTAGTTACCGTAAATGTGAACGTAAACAGCGCCCCAGATTTTATAATACGCCCTGGCTCTCGTTGCGTTCCTGGCTTCGTAATGGAAACTTATATCGACCAGGAAAAAAAATATGTGTACTAAAGATGTGTGTTCCAGTGCTACGAGAGCTACAACGAGTGTTCATACTTTCCCGACCAACATCCACCATCTTCCTCGTCCAGGCTGGTTCTCTCCTCCACGGACAACAAATCTCTTTCCCCCCCCCCCTCCCATGGATTATTACAGGAAATATAGCTTTTGTAATGAAGTAACCGCCCACACAGTGTTTGCATCTGAAATATTTTAAGCAAATGATGAAAAACACGTTCACTTACACCTTAAAATTTTGACTTTATTTCTCTCTTTTATAATCTCAAGTTTGACAGAGTTCCGACGTACACACTGATAGTAATTAAGTATGTGTAATATTATTTTAGCATTTTTAAAGTAAATCTCACTAACATTTCTAATGTTTTTTAGTTCATACTGGTCTACTTGTTCCCTTGTTATCATGTCCACGATAACCTTTATTCTAAATAACTTGCACTCTGTTTTTTTCTATTTTTTATTTGTGCTAGAGCACAGTGCCATGATGAGCTGGGGTAATCTACATGCAGTTGCATTAGAGACACGAAGTACATGAGACACAAGGTCGAGTGAGCACAGTGCACAGTGACAAAGGTCAAGGAGCACAAGGTCACAGTGGACCAGGTCACTAGTGAGCACAAGTCCGAGTGGACAAGGCGAGAGACAATAAGTAAAAAGAAGTAACCGCACGAGTGAGCATCTGAATATGAGCAAAGTGAGAACAGTCAGTGAAGGTCACGAGTGACATCCTATAGACTCAAGTTTGACAAGTCGAGACACACATAGATCAAGTCACGAGTGAGATATAGCACAAGGTCACGAGTGAGACACAAGGTCATAGTGGACTACGGTGAGACAGGTCACGAAACATCAATGAACCGTCACTAGTGAGACACAAGGTCACGAGTGAGACACAGCAGGTCATACGAGTGAGACACAAGTCACGAGTGAGACACAAGGTCACGAGTGAGACACAAGGTCACGAGTGAGACACAAGGTCACGAGTGAGACACAAGGTCACGAGTGAGACACAAGGTCACGAGTGAGACACAAGGTCACGAGTGAGACACAAGGTCACGAGTGAGACACAATCACGATCATCGAGTGAGACACAAGGTCCGAGTGAGACACAGGTCAGAGTGAGACACAAGGTCACGAGTGAGACACAAGGTCACGAGTGAGACACAAGGTCACGAGTGAGACACAAGGTCACGAGTGAGCAGAAAGAAACTCTCATCTTGCCAACGATTATTTTTTTTCCATCAGCGTTAATACCGTCTTCAGAGATCCACAGGATAATTGCGGATGTATAACAAAAGACATCGTTGGCACAGTTGCATTATTCCACGCTGTGGTGGCTGGTTCACTACTTTCACTTTTCCTCTTGAAATCAAATAATAATACCGGAGTTTTTCACAGATGCCCAGACAAACTGTTGGCTGTTATTTAGCAATAAGAAGAGTGTCGCTTACCTAACACAAGAAACGTAAGTCCTGAGATGGTTCCACTAATAGATTTATGATTGTTAAATGTGACTTAAATAAATCCACATATCCTGTCGACAGCTCGAAATTTTTGTTACATAAATTATTCGAGTTATGGAAATAAGTCACTCTGTCTGACTATTTTGGGTTATCCTGGGTTCTCTACACATATGCTGCTATGTATGATAATATATATAACTGTATTTGTGTATACTGAATAAACTTACTTATGGTAAAATATAAATGATGTAAATTATATCTGTGATAGTTTAAGGATGAAGCGATCAGTGGAAGGATTTAAACAAATATCTTCAGTAAAAGATCAGCTGAAACCTGACTGAAGCCTATGTCAAATATAGATGTGGGAACTGTGTGTTAGTTAGTACGTTGCCTCACACCAGTTGCAGCCAAAACGCGTTTAGCTTTTTTTTATATACCAATTCACGCCAGATGTTTGTCTATTCGTGTCCGATAATTTCTTAAACACCGCATACATCTACCTTTGTTTGGTCCAACACTTGTATATTGCAACCTTCTGCTCGAGATGTTTTATTCTGACATCATTTAACTGAATTTAAATGCAAACAAAATAAAGTGAGAGGTTTTTCTAAAACTAATGTAGCTGTGACGTTTATTATAGTTTAGCCGACACGTTCATTATATTCAATCTGCTATCATTATCCGTAAAACTATTACAATCATTGTAATTAAAAGGTAACGGAAATAATGCATAATTATTAAACAAAAAAGTGAAGAGCCCCAATACGCGTGATAAAATCAACAAACGTAATTAGGGTAAGTAAAGCCTGCATTACATGCGAGAAAATTACGTTACAAACCATAAGCCTAAATTAATTACAATACATTAGGCCTACACTACACACGATAAGAGTGCATTACACACTATATCAAAGTCACCATACATGGTCAATAATTTGTTATAATCTTCCTCCATTATAACATCGGTATACCTTAAACGTATATAAGCTTCAGACAAATAGTGATTTATGTACGTGATAACGATCGGTTCTTATAATACCAAAGTAAATATACCACATCACTTGGTAATTCTGGGCGCAGTGTTCTACACTGGGTCTTCGTTCTTGGCTACACAGCACTGTACATATTGAAGACTGAGAGTCACGATGCCCTCACTGAACAGAGAGTGCAACGGACAAGTGAAGTAGTAGCAGCAACAACACTCACAGCATGAGGCATTCTTGAGCTTCTCCAGCGCTCGGGCTTCGGACCAAAGCTGGGGTGTGGCTCCAAAAGGATCCTGTATTGCTTGCTGCCTTTGCACCTCCTGACACTGTCTGCTGCTATGCAGCTGCCTCACCCTTCGAGCCCAGTGTGGGCAGGGTTTGTGGCAGGGTTTGTCCCCGCCCTTGGGGGCGGGGATTGAGGCTGGGCCTGGGGACAACTGGTCCCAGACGATGAGGAGGTACTTGTACCCCTCCCTTGGCAGATTTTGATCTGAGACACTCCCTCGATAAGGAGCCAAGGCCGGGCCACCTCTTGGAAAAAGCCCGGGCCGGGCGATTATACCGGGGAATCTACAACAACAACAACCCTCACTGAAGCAAAATATACCAAGTCCGCACAAATTGGAAATGAAAACTGGAGAGGCTTTGGTGTGTAATGAACAATAATTGCTGCTGGATGGACCCAGACGTCGTCCAGTTTTCATTTCCAGTTTGTGCACTTGTTGTCATTACTCTGGATACTATCACAGATCAAAGAGGAATAACAATAGCAGTACGAGAGAAATAATTGTTTGTTTTGCCTTTATTCAGTGTCGTCACGTAGTTAATGGTATCATCATCAGGTATCGGTACTCCAGATGCAGGCATCGGTACCCCAGGCGCAGGCATCGGTTCCCCAGACACAGGCATCGGTACCCCAGATGCAGGCATCGGTACCCCAGATGCAGGCATCGGTACCCCAGACGCAGGCATCGGTACCCCAGATGCAGGCATCGGTACCCCAGACGCAGGATCGGTACCCCAGATGCAGGCATCGGTACCCCAGACGCAGGCATCGGTACCCCAGATGCAGGCATCGGTAACCCAGATGCAGGCATCGGTACCACAGACGCAGGCATCGGTACCCCAGATGCAGGTCGGTCAACTTCCAGGTGCACAAATGACATGGAAACTGCATAATGTCATGTTGATCACACGCTGAATATAATCATGACCAACGGGAAGTTTATTTTTATTTTGGAAGGAAACTTCGTATCCAGCGCCACTGTGTCCATCACTGTGTTGATGGTAATGATGTTTCGCTACATTAATAATAAATTGACTGTAGCAGTGAACTTACGGGTCTATTATATTCTGTATAAACAGACGGGTCAATCACCAATTCATCCCCCATCACTCTCATTAAAAAAAATAGTTCATAAAAGCAAAGCCTATCATGATGCGCATGGCATGATGAGCGAGGAAACTCTTCTAGACTCTGGAATGATTGTTCTAACTTAATGGAACCTGACAAGGCAGGAATCATAGAAGTGAGTCATGCATGAAGCAGTGTCCAACTTTCATGGCAGTTAGTTAGTGTGTGTGTGTGTGTATACTCACCTAGTTGTACTACCTAGTTGTGGTTGCAGGGGTCGATTCATAGCTCCTGGCCCCGCCTCTTCACTGATCGCTACTAGGTCCACTTTCTCCCTGCTCCATGAACTTTATCAAACCTCGTCTTAAAACTATGTATGGTTCCTGCCTCCACTACGTTACTAGCCAGACTATTCCACTTCCTGACAACTCTGTGACTAAAGAAATACTTCCTAACATCCCTTTGACTCATAGAGTCTTCAACTTCCAATTGTGACCCCTTGTTTCTGTGTCCCCTCTCTGGAACATTCTGTCTCTGTCTTGTGTGTGTGTGTTTGCTTTAGGAGGAGCTGTTTTATGGATTAGCTGGGTGTGCTATAAAGGGAGCTGGTTCATGTTGTCACGGCTGTAAGTTCTATGAGAGGAGCTGCTCTAAGCTCTAACAGACGGGTGTACTCTGAGGGAAAACTAAAGTAAGGTTTCAATATGACTCACGAAATCGTAATGACACGATTGCAAACAAACCATACCACGGGTTACGCGACGGTCTGGAGTTCTGAGACTCTCTGACCGCGGGTTCGAACCCCACCCGTGGTATGGTTTGTAAGCTTTCAATGAAGGGAATGCACGGTAGTTTACCAAGCTTCTTATTATACAAGAATAATTTGAACGGGAGAAAGAATGACCTGGTTTATAACTGAGAAGAACTAGAAAATATTCCTCATTACTTTGTTGAACCGTGTGTTGCTAGCACCAACAGCCTGACTGATGTGGCCATCATCTATTTGGCCTGGTCTGGGACTGGTCAGCTGGGACGATGATCCAGGGAGAAGCAATAACAGTAATACCCTCCATACACACACACACACACACACACGACATACAAAATACTGCGGGGAATCGACAAGGTAGACAGTGACAGGATCTTCCAGAGAGGGGACACAGAAACAAGGGGACACAACTGGAAGATGAAGACTCAGATGAGTCAAAGGGATGTTAGGAAGCATTTCTTCAGACATAGAGTAGTTAGGAAGTGGAATAGTCTAGCGAACGATATAGTGGAGGCGGGAACCATACATAGTTTTAAGACAAGGTATGATAAAGCTCATGGAGCAGGGAGAGCAGAGACCCAGTAGCAGACAGCGAAGAGGCGGGGCCAGGAGCTGAGTCTCGACCCCGGCAACCACAATTACGTGAATACACACACACACACACACACACACACACACACGCACGCACACACACACACACACACACACACACACACACACACACACACACACACACACACACACACACACACACACACACACACACCACGACACACACACACACACACACACACACACACACACACACAGCACGACACACACACACACACACACACACACACACACACACACCACACACACACACACACACACACACACGCACACACACACACACACACACACACACACACACACACACACACACACACACACACACGCACGCACACACACACACACACACAGAGGCATGCACACACACACACACATACGTGTTTCCTCACGCAGACATGTGCAGCACCCAGGGGTCGG
This sequence comes from Cherax destructor, assembly GCA_009830355.1. Classification (NCBI taxonomy): domain Eukaryota; kingdom Metazoa; phylum Arthropoda; class Malacostraca; order Decapoda; family Parastacidae; genus Cherax; species Cherax destructor. Next base: position 90,776 of record WNWK01000127.1, read on the forward strand.
GGTGGACAAGCACACACTCGCTGCTGTGCACTTCACATTCATCACTGAAGTTCAGTGCATCACTCTGGAAAAACCAGGATGTGCCAGGTTCTCCTCTGGAAACATTTTGCCACGAGAGACTGCCTCTCCTCCACCTTGTGTCCCCTAACATTGTTCTTCATGTCTGCTCAAACAACCCCATGTTGCTCACGCTCGTTAATATTCATTTTATATCCCTTTTGCTGTTTTACCGCATAACTTAATTAATGATCCCCATTATTATGTTTACCTCTGGTATTCCGAACAATCTTACTACGCCATCTACATCAGTGTATCCCCACAATGGCATGAAAGGTCTCCTAAAACGTCTATTCCATCAAACCATACCACGGGTGGGGTTCGAACCCGTGGTCAGAGAGTCTCAAAACTCTAGACCGCGGGTTCGAACCCCACCCGTGGTATGGTTTGTTTGCAATCGTGTCATTACCATTTCGTGAGTCTATTCCATCATTTAGATTAAAATGGCATGAAAGGTCTCCACTCCACTCGGTATCCCTCTTTCCAGAGGTCCTTACAAAGACAGTTTACAGCACACTGCCGATTCTCGAGATTCTATTTGTATTCTAATTCACACATTTCTTGACTTTAAACTTCCATACCTCTACTTTTCTTGACATAATTGTTCATTTAACATTACTGCTACTCAGTATTTAATTATCTTAATATCTTTAATTCATTATTATTCAGCTTGTCCATCCCCTTATAAATTTATTCGACTCAATGCACTAACTTTCATCTATTTAATTAGCACTCGGTTCAACAAGCTTGGGATTTCTTGGCTCTTTCCCTCCGGGGCCCAAGACTGTTCAACAGCCTCCCACCAGCCATAAGGGGAATTACCAATAGACCCCTGGCTGTCTTCAAGAGGGAGCTGGATAGATACCTAAAGTCAGTGCGAGATCAGCCAGGCTGTGGTTCGTACGTTGGACTACGTGCGGCCAGCAGTAACAGCCTCGTTGATCAGGTCCTGATCCACCAGGAGGCCTGGTCATGGACTTGCCCGCGGGGACGTTGATTCCCGCAATGCCCTCCAGGTAGACTTCAGGCAGGTAGGTATCTCCCCCAGACACACTCTCTCTCTCTCTCTCTCTCTCTCTCTCCGTCTCTCTCTCAGTACTATTTCTGGTATACGTGGCCAACGTGCTAGAACATGTAGAGTTAGATGTATCTCTAAAGATGCGCTAAAATTAATGAGGAAAATAAAAACCGATAAGAACAATGAAATAATGCGAGTGAGCTTGGACTAACTGCAGGAGTTGTCAGACATGGGGTTACTGCAATTCAACCCCAGCAAATGCAAGGGTATGAAAATTGTTAAAGGGGCAAGAAGACAGGAAGCTGAGTATAGACTTGGGAAACAGAGGCTGCAAATCTCACTGAAGAAGCCCACATCAACCGAATAATTTTTGCAGAGACTGCTGACTTGGTAAATATAAGCGTAACATTCTGTAATCTCAACGAAGTGTCATTCACAGAACTATATAGGAAATAGCAAGCCCACGTTGGAGTAAGCAGCACCACCATGGAACCCCCGCCTGAAAAAGCGAGTCAAGAAATTAGAGAAAGTGCAAAGGTGAGCAGCGAGACTAGTCCCAGAATTTATGAGAATGAACTATAAGGAGAGAGAGTGAAGATAGTGAACTTGATGATACTGAGTAGAGAAGAACCAGTGGAGGCTATGATAACGACATTCAAAATGTTCAAAGAACCTGATACGTTGGACAGGGATTGACTGTTCGAGAGGCAGGAAACAGGTAAATTAAAGCACAGTTATTTCACAAGGATGTCAGGATTTATTTCTTCAGCCTGAGAGTAGAGAGAAAGTGGAATGACCTAAACGAAGAAATAGCGGAGACAAGTTCCGTGTATAGTTTGAAGGACTGTTGTGACAGGACTCACGAGCCTAATGGGAAGTAAACGCAGTAAGTGGCAAGTTAAGAGGCAGGGCCATGCCCTGAGATTCGACCCTTAAAATCATAAAAAAGTGAGTACCAATAGGCGAGTAAAACAGACGTAACGGGTATGAGTTGTGAGGTGAGACGAAATGACCTAAACCTGATGATATTTGAGAACAGAAGGACCAGGGGAAACATGATTATGACGTATAAAGTACCCAGAGGAATTGGTGGGGTGAACACGGGTTCACGGAGGCACAGCTGTAAGTTTATAACACAGATAAGTAACAAGGATGTCAGGAGTCATTTCTTCAGCCTTATTCTACTGTGTATACTTTATTCCCCACTGATTTCTCCTTGACTACAGTAAACCTTAGTAGCGTACTCAGTTCACATACTGAGTGTCCGTGGTTCGATTCCAGCATGGATGGAAACGTTGGACATTTTTCCTTACACCTACTGCCCCTTTTCACCTAGCAGTAAGTAGGTACCTGCGTATTAGTCGACTGTTGTGGGTCGCATCCTGGTGGCTGGGTTTTAAGGTGAGGTAGGAAAGCAGCTCTTAGCCTGTAAAACTGATTTGAGTTAAAAAAAAAAGCACAGTCTGGTACCGGAGGTTCTTTGTCGTCCTTGTGTTTGTGAGGGGAAACTCTTGATCTCAGGGTTACACTTCCTCTCACTCTGTGATGCCATAGATTGAAGAGCAGTTGGCCATAAGACACCGTGCTGGATATAAGACATTTTAGCCCAGCCTTTCAATTATATTTGCTGGATATCCTCGTCAAATAAGCCACTAAACTGTCATAGTCTATCCCATATAAAGTTCTCGCACCTCGGAATAGATAAGAAACACTGTTTATATAAAGAAGTTTCCTTGGCTCAAGCTAGTTTTACTTTTCTCATCTTCGTGTCCCCCTCCGTTTTTACCCCACGAACAAGACGTCATAAAATATTCAAGCACCTCAGTTCCTTCGCGTTTCTCGAATAATACAATTTAGCCAAGCCTTTCTTTTTTTTTTATCCCTCTCTGAATTAGTCACATAAATCTCAAGGTCTGGGCGCAACCCCCCTCCGGCTTTTGTATAAGACGTCGACTTTGGGCGGTGTGAGGAGCGGCCCACAGCTGGGCTCGCCTCTCCCTCACATTCGTTAAGGTACATTTCCCATTCATCACTTATATTTGTGTACTTCACTAAAAAAGCAAAACATTGAACAGCTGCATCTTGCTACACTTTTCACTGTCCGATAACTGTGTCACTGTTTATCTTCACCTGTGAGTTTTACTCCGTGTGTAGCAGTGCGCATTTACTGTGAGTTGTCATCACGTTTATTATCTTTTTTATATGCCTATTGTGTCATAATTAAAGTTCCGTAAACATCCTGAAAGTGGTCCTTATCACTCATATATATATATATATATATATATATATATATATATATATATATATATATATATATATATATATATATATATATATATATATACAATAAGATCACAGTAAACAGGTAATATCACAATATGCAAAACAACTACTGTGAAAAAATAGGGAAATTCCAAGCGCTTTCGTGATTTCTAACATTATCAAGGAACTGATAATGTAAGAAATCAGTTCTTTACTTCATCTTTACTGCTGAAGTAAATAGATGAGAAGAGATTTACTGTCAAGGTTGCTGCAGATTTGGGAAAGAGGCTTTTGGGGCACAGTTGGCACTGCTGACGGAAACTTAAATATAAACTCGGTTTCCGAATCTTTTCTATAAGAATCTCCGTAGCGAGACTGCTGGACCTGCTAAGCCTAGGACCACGGTTCAACCTCCGGTACATCTTTCTGTTTATATGAGAAAGAGACTGACTGACTGACTAATTCATTGACTGACTCCTAGTTTAAATGCTTTATTAAACTGATATCACAACAGAAAAATTATTAACCAACTCTAGGTGTTTCAGAGGCAAGACGATGGTCTATACAACAGTAAAGTAAAGTTTGTATTTCCTCCTCTCAGTTAACATCATCAAGACAGACTTTTGACTGTACGTTCTGACATACTGACAGTACACAAAAGCTTGGTGCATCCACAACAAATCCCACACCATTACAAGGCAATAAAAGTTTGGATTGTTACCACAGCAACAGCGGGAGGCTGCAACTTCCTTCATAAAAATACAAAAATAATCCTCAGGAAACACCTTATAAACTCCTCGGACCACCATTCTTGCAAACTTAAAGTTGTTTTTAACGAGCTAAGTTTAGTGTGGTCTTTATGGAACCTGTATATCATTAACCTTTACTGGAGACATTCTCTCCTATGAGAAATTGACTTTAATTTAAGAGAGATCTCTTAACTGGTCATATATTCGCTGTTATATACTACTTCCAAAATTGACTTTCATTATCCCTCATTATTTTTTACTTTATGGACATAAACTGAGGCAGTGGTAAAATATATCAGTCGATTAATAACACATTTTGTTCGTCAGTAATATACGCTCAGAGTAATTTAATATGCAAAACTGATGACGTGAGAGGTCTCGCGTCTCATTATTGTACCAATGTGTTGGTGGAACTGCACCCTGGGTAATGAGGTCATTCTTCAGTAGTTGTCTTGGGTTCACCACTACACTCGGTACCACCAGGTACACCACTACACTCGGTACCACCAGGTACACCACTACACTCGGTACCACCAGGTACACCACTACAATACCACCAGGTACACCACTACAGTACCATCAGGTACACCACTACACACAGTACCACCAGGTACACCACTACAGTACCACCAGGTACACCACTACACACAGTACCACTACCTCCTGACATAAGAGTATCATCCAATAAGTCATGTAGACACTGTGTCCAGGACCCACGAAAACTAAAGAACCTATATATTTATTTTGATATTTTTTATTTGCCTGGTAAAATCTCTAACAAAGGTTTTTTCCTTGATTTTTTTAAGTGCAAGAAATTAACAACAAGAGTCATTTTCATTGCAAAGTCAGCAGTAACTTCTTAATTTTTTTTTTTTTTTTTTGCATAATATCATTTGCTGTAGAGGAGTGCAAGGGAAGACAATCGTTGGTGTCCCGAAGTTGATCAGAGACAGTATTGTCTTCATCAGTGTTAGCATTGGAAAAGAAAATTACCTTCACAATTGTAATAATTTCGTAATGTACTGATCACCTCGTAACATGTTTTGGCTTTGAGCAAATCTGCCATTTTTATTTTTTTTTCTCTGCATATACATGCAGGAAAACCAGGAATTCACCAGTAATTTTTTTTGTTCATAATCTGTTGCGTATACAACAACTAATATATTTTCCTACAAAACAATCTCCTCTGTGGACCATTATCTTTCTACAAGGAAACTGAATCGGTCATTGAGCATCCCATATGCTCAACGCCGTTTTTCCATCTACAAAATAAGTTGAGCTATGATATGATAAAAGCATTGGATACAAACTCTGTCACTTGGGTCGTCCACAAGGCAATCAATGCCTGTTCAGCCCGTCGTTTCCTCTTTCGTGGACGACTCTATTTTACAGCCAGATGTTGTGATGTTGTGACGAGTCTTCACATCAGACACATCGTGCGAAAAAGAATCATACAACACCCCCAAAGGTACGCAATTTGATCCCAGTCTGCTCCAAACCTTTGTTTACAGAGTGTTTTGTAGATAATTCAAAATTGTAGACATCAATACATGAAATTGGTTAGGCTTCTGCGCCAGTGACTTTGCTGCAGGTAGTTCTGTGTTACTTTCAGAAATGTCAATTAAGGTTAACTAAATTTTAGAACAGTTCTCACACAAAGTTCTAGTGTCATCGTTTCTGCTGACCCTCCTTGTTCTACCATACATTTTGAATGACACGGATTTTCTTTCGTATTCTTGATTAATCTTGCCCATTTTTGTTGTAAGAATGAGAAATATGTAAATATAATAATATAATATCTTTATTTCTACAAGTACATGTACAGGGTATATAGGCCTATCTGACATCAATGACATACTACTATATAGAAAGCCGCTTGTTTTGTAGAGCATTTCGGGCAAATTAGGTCAGTTTTGTCCCAGGATGCGACCCACACCAGTCGACTAACACCCAGGTACCCATTTAACTAATAGGGAACATAGACAACCGGTATAAAGAAACACGCCCAATGTTTCTACCCTCGCTGGGAATCGAACCAGAACACTCGCCGTGTGAAGCGAGAGCTTTAGCCACCAAGCCTGGTGGCTAATCAACATCAAATGATGCTGATATTTCCCCTCGTGTTGAATTTTAATGAAATGAAGAAATCTTTCAACATTATATCCCAAAAATTTTGAAAAAGCGCAATATTGCTCTCAGCTGATCATTGTGACTAGTATCAGGAGTAGAATCAATGTTTGTTTCATAATACCAATAGATCAATAATACCAATAGATCAATAATACCAATAGATCAATAATACCAATAGATCAATAATGCCAATAGATCAGTAAATTCAACAAAAAAAAAAAGGTTTCCGAAAGATAAGATAATTTTCCCGTCCCTGGATTACCAAGTAGCTGATTTTGATCTTCAAGAAATGGACTGAATTCTGCTATCTCTCTCTCTCTCTCTCTCTCTCTCTCTCTCTCTCTCTCTCTCTCTAAGGAACTCTACTACAATAACAACTTTTGTCAAAACTTCAACCCCGTATTAATAAAACCTTTCCTTTATTTTTTTTTTCAAAACTGTTTCAGTTTTGTTTGTGCAGTGTCAGGGCAAATATATACCGTATGAAAGCGTAACGCTTACAAGTTGCGAGTAGACACTTAATACAGTGAAGCTCTTATTGGTATAACGTCCCACTCAGGAGTGCACTTGATCAAACCCACTCGTGCAACAAACGCTGCGCCAATAATGACTTCACTGCATTAATAATGACTTCACTGCATTAATAACGACTTCACTGCATTAATAACGACTTCACTGCATTAATAATGACTTCACTGCATTAAGCGTTTATTGACGACCATAAATTCTGCTAAATTTTTGTTGGTTCATCTTCACGGAGAGTGACTTGACGTGAGCCTCTGATTGTTCACCATCAATAATACTAATGTTCGCATTCTTCCAGTCATCAACGCCAGTCTGAAATTGATTAAAAAGTTTGCTAATGTCTAATAGTCTGCATACAAAGGAGTTCACTTGACCAGTTGAAGGACGACCTCTCCACTTGCCAAGTGCCTGTACAACAATTCCTTACTTTTTTTTCTTCCCTCTTCATGTCGGCTTCAATGTGCAAGATCACTTGCAGGCTTAAGCCTACTTGCAATATAAGCACTGTGTGCTGTCATCTTATGCATCATCTGCTTCCAAAGGAACATTAGCTTGTTCCTCTTTAAATCTACCCTCTACCTGAGATTAAGACTGCTTGAACACCATCTTCACAAGGCTCATCATTATCCGAATCTAATGACTTAATGGAGAATAATCTATTGGAGTTAATGCATTATCACTATTCCTGATTTTACCATTTTTATTTATGAGCCTCGGAATAGATGTCTCGATCACTTCCCAAGGCTTCAACTTTCTTTACTCGTTACTTTACCTTCTCGTGTCCTGACTCATGCTTTCTTTACTAGCCACCTGACGTAGTACTGGAAGACTGGTGAGGGTTTGGCTGCAAGTGCACACTAGACTAAAGCTAAATGGTTTTGTATAGAAAATTAGTGTCTATTATTTAAGAACCATTTAAAATGCCTTTACACAGAAGGACTCTGGCAAGTGACTTTATTCTGTCGGTATACATATACCTGGTTCCTGTAACTAGGTACACTGTCACACTCAACGGTATCCTCAGGAGGTACACTATACCACTCAGTATCAACATCACCAGGTACACTTCAACACTCAGCCAGTACCTCGCTCTAAGCACCTCTCAAGAAACACTAACACAGGCAATGCCTTAGATGTTACAAATTTTTTTGGCGGACGTAAGTTAATCTCTGTTAAATTACTTAAGTCATAAAGAAGCAACAGGGACCCCAGAGTCAGAGAATTTTTGTTAACGGACTGTCCTTCTCCCACCGAGGTAGCCAGACTCGAAAATAAAGAAACACTTTTACCATCACTCACTCTATCGCTGTATTACCAAAGACAGTTCAGATGCCCCTCCAAACTGCAATATCCCCACCACTCTTCAGAGTGCAGGCACTGTACTTACCACCCCCAGTGCCTGCACTCTGAAGAAGGCTGGGTTAAAGCAATTTGGAGAGAGGCATCTGGGCTGTAATATCGGCACGCCCTCTGGTAAGACAGTGATAGAGTAAATGATGGTAGAAGTGTTTCTTCTTTCTCAGGTCACCCGTTTCCAAAATATGCTCACTAATGTACATACACCATCATTAAATTATCAATACAAATTTAATTAATCCATAAGTAGCAAATTTGTATATTGTAATTTGTATTTGAATCATTCGTGATGAATCGTGATAAATCGTGATGAATTGTAACGAATCAGTCCTTCGAATACGACTGAAAACAATACAAATGTATTTTATGATTAACTGAAACGAAGGGTAAAGAGCAGATGTAAAAATACAAAATGTAGATGAAGTCTTTATTTTATATGATGATTCGCTAATGAGTGAGCTTTATCAAGTCTGATGAAGCTTTATCAAGTCTGATGAAGCTTTATCAAGTCTGATGAAGCTTTATCAAGTCTGATAAAGCTTTATCAAGTCTGATGAAGCTTTATCAAGTCTGGTGAAGCTTCATCAAGTCTGATAAAGATTATAACGACGTTTTATTTTGCGTTTTGGAGGCGTGGGAATGCAATGATAAGGCTTCGGAGGCTTCTTACTTTATTTGTAATAAAGGTGCGAGTACACAGGCTGCGTGTCTGTGGCCATGGCCAAGGGCCATGCCTTGCGAGGGAGACGAGTTAGGCCTGTTGACTGACTGATGTCTAGGCGCCAAGTGAGAGAGAGGCAAGGGTGAGGCAGACTCACATGGGTATGCCTACAGGCTTGCCCTCTGGCGGAATACTATGGAAACTAGCATGGCACGAAATATGAACTCAGCTGGCAGACAGCATGGGCTGTCTATGCAGACAGCAAGGCTGTCTACATCACTCGGCCACACACCCATGGTCGTCCCGACCATGAATGGCAGTAAAAAAAACTCGGGTCTCTCTCTCGCAAGAACAGGTCACAGAACACGAAAGAAAAAACATATATACATAAACATATGGACATAGAAAAAAAAACTTCCTCCAAAGAGGGAAGAAAAAAACGGTGTGCTTCGTGGTCTAAGGCAGTGAGCGTCGATGCAGCACTGCACGCCTTCCTGCGTCTGGATACATACTGCAACACGGGAGACAGCTTCGGCTGAGCTGCGACGTAACAGGGTACGGTCTCCTCTGGGAGGTGAAGTAGACATCGTAGTAGTCGCTGCAGGGTTCACTCAACCTGGGGCACAACTGCTGGTGCCCTCGAGTGAGGCGTCGTCAGTAGTCACAACAGGACAGGACTGGCAAGCGACTCAGGAGGACATTCCTCGACTGGTACTGTCGCTGGAGCTGTCGCTGCTGGCGAGTGTGGAGTCGTGACAGGGACGACTCGGGGAAACATCTGGAGGTCGTAACAGCATACACCATACTGCAGTGAATGGGCTAGCAGTCAAAGTGACATCAACTTTGTGCAGGCTGCTCACTGAAACTGTGACACGAGGCTGACAGTCGCCTGCCAACAGGCTTAACTGCGGCTTGGCGAGTGACATCTCTCGACAGTAGAAGTTACAGCAGAGGGCAGTGTAAGCGTCCCCAGACTGGTCATCTGCAATAACTGGACTGACGGTCTTGGAGGTGAAGTGGAACAGTCTGGATGGGAGAATCGTCGCCGGTACGATTCAGCAAAGGCATCTACGAGCGGCGAACAATAAGAGCTTTCTGTACAAGGCTGATGAAGCTTTATCAAGTCTGATGAAGCTTTATCAAGTCTGATGAAGCTTTATCAAATCCTATGAAGCTTTATCAAGTCCGATTAAGCTTTATCAAGTCTGATGAAGCTTTATCAAGTCTGATGAAGCTTTATCAAGTCTGATGAAGCTTTATCAAGTCTGATGAAGCTTTATCAAGTCTGATGAAGCTTTATCAAGTCTGATAAAGCTTTATCAAGTCTGATGAAGCTTTATCAAGTCTGATGAAGCTTTATCAAGTCTGATGAAGCTTTATCAAGTCTGATGAAGCTTTATCAAGTCTGATGAAGCTTTATCAAGTCTGATGAAGCTTTATCAAGTCAGATGAAGCTTTATAATGTCCGATGAAGCTTTATCAAGTCTGGTGAAGCTTTATCAAGTCTGATGAAGCTTTATCAAGTCTGGTGAAGCTTTATCAAGTCTGATGAAGCTTTATCAAGTCTGATGAAGCTTTATCAAGTCTGATGAAGCTTTATCAAGTCTGATGAAGCTTTATCAAGTCTGATGAAGCTTTATCAAGTCTGATGAAGCTTTATCAAGTCTGATGAAGCTTTATCAAGTCAGATGAAGCTTTATAATGTCAGATGAAGCTTTATCAAGTCTGGTGAAGCTTTATCAAGTCTGATGAAGCTTTATCAAGTCTGATGAAGCTTTATCAAGTCTGGTGAAGCTTTATCAAGTCTGATGAAGCTTTATCAAGTCTGATGAAGCTTTATCAAGTCTGATGAAGCTTTATCAAGTCTGGTGAAGCTTTATCAAGTCTGGTGAAGCTTTATCAAGTCTGATGAAGTTTTATGAAGTCTGATGAAGCTTTATCAAGTCTGATGAAGCTTTATCAAGTCTGGTGAAGCTTTATCAAGTCTGATGAAGCTTTATCAAGTCTGATGAAGCTTTATCAAGTCTGATGAAGCTCTATCATGGTTTATCTACTTTCTAAAAGTTAGACAGTTTGACTTTAATTTTTCTCGTTAGTTACGATAATAATAATAATAATAATAATAATAATAATAATAATAATAATAATAATAATAATAATAATAATAATAATAATAATAATAATAATAAAATAATGATGGATGACGAAGCCATGAGAGCTGGTGTTGGCAAGATGACCTCACAGTCTAACTAATTATCGACTGCTGCTGTTGTTATCAGATCCGCGAGGCCACATGTGGAGTTCAATACTGGAGGCCCCGGGGCTTCCTCCAGCAACCCCCATCCCCAGGGTTGATCACTCCCACGTACGACGGGATTATCCCGTCGTACGTGGGAGCACCTTACTGTTTCCCCGCTGTGAGCCGTGTTTCCCTCGCCGTAGTGCTGGTGTTTTACACCACTGTGATGCTGGCGCTGGCGTCGTAAGCCTCCGTTGATGAAGTCTTACCGGCTGCACTGAAGACACAGTATTGAACACCAGTCACCACAGCAACGAACAATAGTCACCACAGTAATGAACGATGGTCACCACAGTAACGAACAATAGTCAGCACAGTAATGAACAATAGTCACCACAGTAACGAACAATAGTCAGCACAGTAATGAACAACAGTCACCACAGTAATGAACAACAGTCACCACAGTAATGAACAATAGTCACCACAGTAATGAACAACAGTCACCACAGTAATGAACAACAGTCACCACAGTAATGAACAACAGTCACCACAGTAATGAACAACAGTCACCACAGTAATGAACAACAGTCACCACAGTAATGAACAACAGTCACCACAGTAATGAACAACAGTCACACTCGAGTCGACAACAACTGGATCAGTCAAATGCTTGACTGTTTACACTTTTTACTCACAGAAAACCCATAATTTTGAGGTTATTAATGTAC
>WNWK01000127.1:107500-137500 GCA_009830355.1 Cherax destructor
CGTTTGTGATTGTAGAGGTCAAGCTCCAGCTCCTGGCTCTCCCCCAAGCTTAGACTCGACCTCTGTACGTCAGCGATATTGGTGTGTAGTGTGATGCTTCCCGTCTGTCCACTGTCTTCAATACTGGGACCGTCTGTCCACTGTCTTCAATACTGGGACCGTCTGTCCACTGTCTTCAATACTGGGACCGTCTGTCCACTGTCTTCAATACTGAGACCGTCTGTCCACTGTCTTCAATACTGAGACCGTCTGTCCACTGTCTTCAATAATGGGACTTCATTAACTGTCTTCCAGTTATCTGGTATCCACTGATATATGGTGCATTTTAGATAATGGTGCAGACAATGTTTCTGTTCCCTGTCTCTGAAATTCATGCTGTGTGTGTGTGTGTGTGTGTGTGTGTGTGTGTGTGTGTGTGTGTGTGTTCTCACCTATTTGTACTCACCTGTTTGTAGTTGAAGGGGTCGATACATAGGTCCTGACCCCGCCTCTTCACTGATCGCTACTAGGTCCTCTCTCGCCCTGCTCCATGAGCTTTATCATACCTCGTCTGAAAACTACGTATGGTTCCTGCCTCCACTACGTCACTTGCCAGACTATTCCACTTCCTGACAACTCTGTGACTAAAGAAATACTTCTTAACATCCCTTTGACTCATCTGAGTCTTCAACTTCCAATTGTGACCCCTTGTTTCTGTGTCCCATTTCTGGAACATTCTGTCTCTGTCCACCTTGTCAATTCCTCGCAGTATTTTGTATGTCATTATCGTGTCTCCCCTAACCCTCCTGTCCTCCAGTGTCGTCAGGCCGATTTCCCTTAACCTTTCTTCGTAGGACAATCCCCTTAGCTTTGGAACTAGCCTTGTTGCAAACCTTTGCACTTTCTCTAATTTCTTGACGTGCTTAACCAGGTGTGGGTTCCAAACTGGTGCTGCATACTCCAGTATGGGTCTGACGTACACAGTGTACAGAGTCTTGACTGATTCCTTACTGAGGTATCTGAACGCTATTCTCAGGTTTGCCAGGCGCCCATATGCTGCTGCAGTTATCTGGCTGATGTGCGCCTCAGGAGATGTGCTCGGTATTATACTCACCCCAAGATCCTTTTCCTTGAGTGAGGTTTGCAGTCTTTGGCCACCTAGCCTATACTCTGTCTGCGGTCTTCTTTTTCCTTCCCCGATCTTCATGACTTTGCATTTGGCGGGGTTAAATTCGAGGAGACAGTTGCTGTACCAAGCTTCCAGCCTGTCCTGGTCTGTTTGTAGTCCTGCCTGATCCTCATCCGATTTAGTTCTCCTCATTAACTTCACATCATCTGCGAACAGGGACACTTCTGAGTGTATCCCTTCCGTCATGTCATTCACATATACCAAAAATAGCACTGGTCTTAGGACTGACCCCTGTGGAACCCCGCTTGTCACGGGCGCCCACTGTGATACCTCGTCACGTATCTTGATTCGTTGTTGCCTCCCTGTCAGGTATTCTTTGATCCATTACAGTGCCCTTCATGTTATACAAGCCTGATCCTCTAGCTTTTGCACTAATCTCTTGTGAGGAACTGTGTCGAAGGCCTTCTTGCAGTCCAAGAAAATGAAATCTACCCACCCCTCTCTCTCGTGTCTTACCTTGTCTTGTTGTGTGTGTGTGTGTGTGTGTGTGTGTGTGTGTGTGTGTGTGGTGAAGTATGCTAAATGGCAGGGTAACAGGCTGATCTTGATTTCTTGATGTTCAAACTTATTTTTGCAAAAAATATGACAATAAATGTACTGCTCATTAGTTTTTAGAGGCAAATTTATAGTTTAGCCATGCCACATGTGTCACATTCCTCTCACTCACGTGCAACACTCATGTCACTCTCATGTCACACTCATTTCACACTCATATGACACTTATATCACGTTCATCTAACACATGTCACATTCAGGTCACACTCACGTCACAAAATACAGTTGTCAACTCACAGATCAGTTTTTATCTCACACTAAGCAGATGGACCTGACTAAATATTTTTGACTTTCATTTCAATTTTATAACACCTTCCTAATTATACTAAACAAACATTATTTCTCAACGCATCTCTGCTGATCCCTTCATTTCGCAACCTCTCCTGACGTGATTAACCTCTGAAAAAATAACTAATGACAAGCAAATTACATTAGTAAACAAATCACCTTAGTATACAGAAATAAACACGATTTCTCCGTACTTATCAACCCTCCATTATTTTCGTCCCCAGAATATAATGGCGACTAGATTGCTATATTGCCAACCCCCTTTCGTTGGTATTATTAATAATTACTGGCCATTCACCTTCCCTCATAGAGGTACACGCAGCAAATTGTTGTGGAGGCTGATGCCGGGTGGTGGCCTCTGGTGGCCTCTACATGGGCTCACTCTAATACAACAAACACATATTGCTTCTATCCACAGCCTAACTGACAATAAAGAGGAAATTATTGGTAGGCATTACCCAAACTTTCACCCCTCGTACGTACACCACACACACACACACACACACACACACACACACACACACACACACACACACACACACACATATTTTACTTTACTGCCCCCTCGTGTGCTCAATAATCCTTGGTCTTACCGTCCAATTATTATTTTTATCTTCTCCCTTGCTCTTCCATTCAGTCTCATTCCCAAGTCATCCTCATTCAGGCAATTACATGACTGTCTCTCAATATTTCACATCGTTCTTTCTCTGTATTTGCTGTAGTTGTATCAGTTCTTTGCTTTTATTAACGAGACGACAACCCGACACATTATCAATTAATGACAAAAATTCATTAGATTATTACGTATATATCTCATTATGATGATGATGATGACGCTGGGCATCAAGCCAGAAATTAGGCTTGATGGCTGTCTAATTAAGTCTAATCCAATAGTTTATAAAGATGCGCTGAACAACACGTCTTTTCAAAGACGATTCCCGGATGGATTTCTTAAAGGATAATTTGAACTCAATATATGGAAACATTGTATTCACTGTAGAGAAGGATAATAATAATAATAATAATAATAATAATAATAATAATAATAATAATAATAATAATAATAATAATAATAATAATAATAATAATAATGATAATAATAATATTAATAATAATAATAAAAATAACAATAATAATAATAAGCTGTCTCTTCTTGATGTAAACTTAGAAAACACAGGAGGTCTACATATACTGGTTAATTAATAGATGTTGCTTATTATGTACAAATTGGCCTGCTTTTGATACAGAAATTAAGAATGTAAAAGCTTTTATTTATATGAGAGTTACACACGCCTGGTCATAGCCCGGGCCACCGGGGGCGTTGACCCCCTGAAACACCCTTCGTATAATTACGTTTGCAGTTCCTAAAGATATTGGTTATATTCAATTCTGTTTCTATGGATGTTTCAGTTATAATATTAGGAAACATTTTTTTTTGCAGATTATTTATCCATGAACTAAACTAAAAAAAAAATTAATTGTTTAGTCTTTAATTAAACTATTGTTAGGATAGGTACATCGATGTGTATATCTCTCAATGTATATATATTCTCAGAGTTTACTTTAATCCCAGTTTTAAATGGCGAAAATAATCCTGACTGGTGACGTCCAGGGTAAATGCAGCCTTAGTGATCCTCCTACAGTCAACAGGATTTAAAGTTAACAAACGAGTCCGTCTTAAATCTCCAACAGAAAAGATACTCTTTCTTAGAATTATTATTTGTAATAATTAGTATAAACGAAACGTTTTTTCAGCGATCAAAGAGTCACTCGTACAAGGCAATCAACGCATAGCGTTTATCATTTCTTATGAACTTCAGATAAACAAGACAACAGTTCACCAGTAGCCAGGAGTAACAAATATCTGTGTTGCTCCTGGAGCAAGAGCAGCCTGTGACGGTAGAGTGCCAGTCTCCAGAGAAGGAGCAGCCTGTGACGGTAGAGTGCCAGCCTCCACAGAAGGAGCAGCCTGTGACGGTAGAGTGCAAGTCTCCAGAGAAGAAGCAGCCTGTGACGGTAGAGTGCCAGTCTCCAGAGAAGGAGCAGCCTGTGACGGTAGAGTGCCAGCCTCCAGAGAAGGAGCAGCCTGTGACGGTAGAGTGCAAGTCTCCAGAGAAGAAGCAGCCTGTGACGGTAGAGTGCCAGTCTCCAGAGAAGGAGCAGCCTGTGACGGTAGAGTGCCAGCCTCCAGAGAAGGAGCAGCCTGTGACGGTAGAGTGCAAGTCTCCAGAGAAGAAGCAGCCTGTGACGGTAGAGTGCCAGTCTCCAGAGCAGGAGCAGCCAGTGACGGTAGAGTGCCAGTCTCCAGAGCAGGAGCAGCCTGTGACGGTAGAGTGCCAGTCTCCAGAGAAGGAGCAGCCTGTGACGGTAGAGTGCCAGTCTCCAGAGAAGGAGCAGCCTGTGACGGTAGAGTGCCAGTCTCCAGAGAAGGAGCAGCCTGTGACGGTAGAGTGCCAGTCTCCAGAGATGGAGCAGCCTGTGACGGTAGAGTGCCAGTCTCCAGAGCAGGAGCACTGAAGTGTATCTTTAAAAGCTTATAATTTTCATGAACACCCCTCGTCTCAGGCAACATGTGCCAGCGTTATCATCCTTAAGTGTCACAGGGAGGAAAATGAACTTTATGAGACAGTCTATATTCATTTTAGTGTTCAAGTTACTCTCCCGAAGATCAATTGAAAAAAAAGTAGAATCGTAAAGAAGACGACTTTCAATAACTGACCATTGCTCTTCGTTGAATTCCATACTGAGTCTCTGCCCGGACGCCACCAACACCATTCCTTCCAATTTCCCGTCGCGGAGGATTATCTGTGTTTGTGAGAGTTGAGTGACAGTCTGGAGTCAACACCAAGCTGAACCAGACTTGTGACGTTGTGGTGACCTCTCCCAAGATGACGCCGGGGTCACCCATCTGAGTAACTCTTTGAGGGAATAATGAAGCTTTAGAAGAACAATGTAACTTTGAAGGAATAATGAAGCTCTGAAACAATAATGAAACTTTGAGGGAATAATGAAGCGTGATTCTTTAATAATCTCATTTTTTCTGAGTTATCTCTCTTTGTTTCAGTCGATATATTATCTTGTAGTAGCATTTATTGCTTCTGTTGCAGTAGTCCAGAGTGATGTCATTTACCTCAGTCTAACACTTCGCCAAATTGTTTGATTTCTGAATTCTTTTTGATAATCTCTATTATCATTGTCCTCGGAGGCTTGTAACTGGGTTCGAAAGTTATATTTCTACTTGATCTTCATGATTATCTCACACAATTACATATTTACACTAGCTTCTCACGCCTCAGACACTCTAATGTTTTGTGATTCCACCTTATTTCTAATGATGCCAGCACCCCGTGTCTTGGTGCTGTTAACCATCATAACAGACAGACCTGTACCTTTCTCTCTCTCTCTCTCTCTCTCTCTCTCTCTCTCTCTCTCTCTCTCTCTCTCTCTCTCTCTCTCTCTCTCTCTCTCTCTCTCTCTCGTGTTTGTATCGTTCCAAAATACAACCCTCTTTTACCATCTCATGTTCCTGCCAGTCATAGCAGCTGTAGCTTTATTTTCCCAACTTGAAATATCTGGAAAAATATATATTCACAGTAAAATTTCCTAATATGGCATAGTTCAAAATGTCTTTTTTTTTTGTTCTGTCTGATCACAAGCTTGGTGTATGTTGCTTATTCATCTTAAATTATATCAATTAGAATACACACAAAAATATTTGTTAATTTTACTTTAAGTTCTTAAGCGCTTGACACTCTCTTTTAGCGTTTCTATTTGATTATAATAATAATAATTGACACTCTCTTAACTTTAATACACTAAAACGCCTGCCATAATATATTGTTCTCGTTGGCCCCCGTTCATCTTTCGTTCTATCAGCCAGAGTACACTTGTGTCTAAATCTTCGTCTACTTGAAGGCTTCCTGTGGAACTTGTCTTACTTTGTCTTCTTCATGTCAATTACAACACTTCCACATCTAAGCTCCTCTCCTCCTCTTGTCTCTTACCCTCGGTCGTTCCTGCTTTATGGTTTCATATTCTAGGCTGCACCTCGACCCTATCATCTTCATGTCTTAGTCTTTGTTGAATCTTTTACGCTCTAGACACCTCAAGTCTGACCAGTTTTTCAGTCTTTTCTTCCCTGTTCTCTAACCTTTCCTCACCCCAGCTTAGTCCAGTCTGTTGTTATATATTTTACTTCCTCTTTGCCTACAAGGATTTAAGAATTCTTAACTATATCTTTTGAAATTACCAATCAAGTAATGTTTATTTTATATATATATATATATATATATATATATATATATATATATATATATATATATATATATATATATATATATATATATATATATATATATATATATAAATAAATAAATCCCTAATATGTCAACTCGTTCTTGAAATTGGAAATAAATCCTAATCCCCGTGCGGGACAACAAAAGTAAATTGCCTGTACCTCTCATCAAACAATAGACTCAGTTCCCCCTGCTCATTTATTCCCGGCATAACTTCCCTCCCTGATACCCCCCTCTCTTCTTCCCCCTCTCTCCATTCCCACTCCCACTTAGCTATTGCAAACAGTTGCTAACGAGCTTATAGCGACTCACTGATTCTTAAAGCCGCCACTGCGATATGAGTGAGCTGTCATTATCGTGTGCACAACTGCGCTCTCTTGCCGCCGGTCTTGCATAAACTTGCAAATTTGTAATCTTTGCCTGGGACCGCTTCATCAGAGCTTTAACCAGGTTGTTGTTCGGCTTCCATGTGATGGCTTAAGCTTCATTAGGCGCAATCAGAATTCAGCGAGAGAAGTTCAGCGCCGTCATAACTACTCGTGTGATGGTATTGGTGGTCCAAGCCGCGGTTGTCACTCCCCACCATATAAGGGAATAATCAATTGTAAATTTAATTTTCTTTTATATTTTCTCTTTCTTCCTTTTTCCCGTAAAACCGTCAGCCTCTCTCTTTCTTTTTCTAAATAAATAAATAAATAAATAAATTAATTAATTAATAAAAATAAATATAAGACAGTGACTGAATAGCAATATTAGACAGTGTGAAAATCTTTTCCATTATAGATTTATCCCAAGAACCAGACATTTACTTGCCCTGGCAGCCCTACATCCCAGTAGATTAATCCTCGGTCACAGGTTTCTAAATATCCTGGTATTTCCCCCACCCAGTTACGTTTATTTCCCTCATAAATTAATCCCAGGACCCAGACGTCTACTGAGTCATTTTATTTTATTATTTTTTTATTAACACATCGGCCGATTCCCACCAAGGCAGGGTGGCCCGAAAAAGAAAAACTTTCGTCATCATTCACTCCATCACTCTCTTGCCAGAGGGGTGCTTTGCACTACAGTTATAAAACTGCAACATTAACACCCCTCCTTCATATATATATATATATATATATATATATATATATATATATATATATATATATATATATATATATATATATATATATATATATATATATATATATACTCTGCTTGTGGAAACGGGAGTAGAATGAAATTAGCTCTGAGGCACCCACACCATCGAATGTCCTCGGATCACGGTACAACACCTAGTTCTGCTGGGTGCTTGATTCTTGTAGGATTGTATGCTCCCATGGGTTAGAGCGTCACCATGAGGCGGGCTAAAACAACACCGGCTCGATCCCCGGCTAATCACAGTGTTGTTATTGATTAAATACCACTCATTCATGGTTACAATACGATATATATGTATATATATATAAGAGGCGACTAAAATGCCGGGAGCAAGGGGCTAATAACCCCTTCTCCTGTATACATTACTAAAGTTGAAAAGAGAAACTTTTGTTTTCTTTTTGGGCCACCCTGTCTCGGTGGGATACAGCCGGTTTGTTGAAAGAAAGAATATACATATATATATATATATATATATATATATATATATATATATATATATATATATATATATATATATATATATATATGTATATGTATATATATTCATATACAAAATGGGAGTTGATGCAGATACTTTCTGCTGATGATACTGTGCCTTTGAGAGATTCTAAAGAGAAGTTGCAAAGGTTAGTATATGTATTTGGGAGGATGTGTAAAGGAAGAAAGTTGAAAGTGAACATAGATAAGAGTAAGGTGATGAGGGTATCAAACGAGATAGATAAGGACAAATTGGATATCAGATTGGAGGGAGGGAGTATAGAAGAAGTGAATGTGTTCAGATATTTGAGAGTAGTCTTGTCGGCGGATGGATTTATGAAGGACGAGGTAAACTATACATTTGATAAAAGAAAAAAGATTGGTGGCGCATTGAGGAATCTGTGGAGACAACATTATCCATGGAGGCAAAAAAGAGAATGTATGAGAGTATAGTGGTACCAACACTCTTATATGGGTGTGAAGCATAAAGGGGTGTACTGGTAAGCCAGTGGAAGGCCTCAGTCAGATGACCAAAAGCTCCAGTGGCGGGTCATCATATGACTAAGACCCGCTTCAAGAAACACTTGTCTTGTTACATTAAGTGATAGCATAGAATAACTAATTTTCATATGTCAAACACTTCAGTGGCAAATGCCTAACTCGCCATGGTTCCCTAATTTTTGTATGAGGCGGCAACAAGAGCCAGCAGATTCGCCTACAATATTTCGTATATAATTTGTAATACTTGATGTCTAGCCACTGTGTGAGAGACGTATTTGGGGTTGATGCCTTCGTAAATAATTTGTGTAAGGGATTATTACTGATATGTTTCTGTGGGCAACTTTGAGTAATGATACGTGATATGATTTCATCTTCCATGGAAGGGTTCAATGCTCTTGCTGTCTGTTCTCTACAATTCATCTTCCTATACAATAAATCTCCAATGGAAGGATTGAAAGCTCTTGTTGTTTATACAACAAAAAATCTTGAAATAAATGATGATTTAGACAGGTAATATTGCAGATGGATAAGTGACATTTACAGTTCAATGTGGATATATGTAAGGTTTTAATCCTGGGAAAAGAGAGAAAACTCATGGAACCCATAGTCGAAGTAATATATAACTTAATGCAAATGCAGGAAAGACCTAGGAGTTAAGTCAAGCAGAAATATGAAGCCAAGGCAACAGTGTATAAGTGTTCGTAAAAATTCCATGTGGGGGCTGTTCTCATCCTTATATTACAGAATGAATAAAAATTTTCGTGAAACTTAAAGAGAAGGAAAAAGTTAATCACTATGCAAGTAATTTCCTACTAAGATTGGATAACAACCCGGAACATATATATATATATATATATATATATATATATATATATATATATATATATATATATATATATATATATATATATATATATATATATATATATTTAAAAGGCTTAATAGAGGGTAATATGAATAGAGTGCAAATGGAAGGCAGGTAAATATTACGGGGATTTAATTAAGGTTCAGCAAATTCTGCCAACTCTTGGAACCGAACTAGGAGTGATAAAAGAACAGAAGGAACTTGGAGCAGTAATAAGCAGTAGCGTTATCGTGCTAAACAATGTCTACCCAAGAATGGCAAGACAAGGCTAATGCTGTCGAAAGTTTCCGGCGCAAAACACCAGAACCAATATTGTCGGTGAAGTGATTGTGAAACCTCAGACTTGAATTTACTCTTCAGTCTTGGTCATCAAATTGTGGGAAGGACGATGATAAACTGGAGAGGCTGAAGAGTAATTCAAGACAACTCGTACCTTCATTGAGAAATAAAACTTATGAAGACACAAAGCAATCTGTTCTCCCGTACACAAAGTAACACTACGAGATCTTATTCAGACCATTAATATACAAAACAAATATAATCGAATCAAACTTGATTAACTGTTGGAAATGCAAAGAGTCTCAACAATGTGAAACAATAGTACGAATCTTCTAGGAAAGACGTATAAAACAAATGTGAGTAAACTTTTTTTTTTCATCTAGAAGCTGTAGATCACGGAACTTGGAAGTGTAATAAATAATAATTCTTTAAGAACTGGGTTGCGCAGCACTTTTCATATATTAGAGTCCACTAGATACAAAGATACAATGCTGGCGCTGCCTGAGCTCAACAATATTACTGACACAACCATAAATAGTAGTAATTAAAAAAAAAAAATTGGAACGAATGGTTTGTAGTATTTCTACCAGAGGTAGATAGTTCTGTATTAGTTTGTGTACAAACTCTACTTCTACCTTTCCTATTAAATATTCATTAAATATTCTATACTGCATGGAAGCCGTCAGTGTGGCTTGAGGGTAACAGATGGTAGGAATACATTGTTTACACTCTCCTAATATAAACTATATAAACAGCTTTAGAGGCAGTTTGACTAGAGTTCATCCTTCTTAGCAGATAGTTACGAAATGGGCCATAGGTTCTCTCCTATAAATCCCTATATCATCCCTCGCCCTCTAGCTCTTTATACCTCTTCTTTATCTCACTCTCTCTTCATGTTACTTCCCGTTAACTTATCTCTCTCATAAATCTCTCCCACTTGCTAACTTCTCACTCTCGTTAACGTCTCCTCTCCTCTGTTTCTCTCTTTCATTCTCTTTCTCTCTAAAACTGTAATCTAACGTAGCGACTTAATTATACGCGAGCAAATACGTAAGACTCGTAGTGTTTGCCCTTCTAAATGTATATATTTATACAATATTCAGTCTCTCCTTCCGATGTTGAATTCTCGCGGAGGCGGAAGTAAAACGTCTTGCTTCCAGAATATATATTTGCATCTATTTCAGATTGCTTGCTCAATCTAATTGTCAAAGGTATTGCTCACATGAATGATGGATTAGTTTCTTGTTCCCAGAGTCGAAATATAATTTTGTTTTACGCGTCAGCGATGTGAGAGCGACATGGAGCTGAAGAAGTACTCCAAAATTAGGGAAATGAGATGTGGGGGAAAAAAGCAGGAGAGAGAACTTGTTGGAGAGGATAAGAATAGAAATAGAGTGGAAATTGAGGCGGGGATTGATTGTGATATATATATATATATATATATATATATATATATATATATATATATATATATATATATATATATATATATATATATATATATTTTGTAACCATGAACGAGTGGTGTTGATCAATAACTACATTGCACTAGCCAGGGGTCGAACCCATGATGCTTTGGCCCGCCTCATGGTGAGCGAAAACACACGTCATGAGTAGGTAGAAGGCATTATGTGTATCGATGTCTTTTTTTCATCCTGCCTTCCATATATATATAATTAAAATCCGGATGAATACTAAAGTGAAAAACAAGAGTGACCGCGCGGTGTGTAGCGCTACCCTGACTGAGGGGTTCAATTACTCCAGCATTAGATCGCCCTGAGCCAGTGGTCACACCCTCCCTTAATGACTTTGTAATTAAGTTATCACTGATACCAGACTCTGCAAGACTTGCTATCCTCTCCTGGCTGACACGTAGCCCTTATGCAGTATCAGCACCTCCGTCAGCACTTCCTCTGTGCTGGTCAGCCTCCAGTGTCAGCACCTCAATTAGAGACTGAACCTAGTCCTGCCTGATAGGCTGTAGGGGGGGGGAGGTATTTGACTGCCGCTGCAGGTGTACAGTGGAAGGCATTGTAACCAACGATGTGGGAGGTAAAGATCGTTGGTGGTGCCTGGTGAGGGTGCCTGGTGAGGGTGCCTGGTGAGGGTGCCTGGTGAGGGTGCCTGGTGAGGGTGCCTGGTGAGGGGTTCCTGTGAGCAAGAGAGAATGGAACGCTTACTATATGAACAAATTGTGGGGCGTGTGACACTCTCTGTGGCTGTTAAAATAACATGATAGTAACTGTGTGTAGAGCAGTAGTGCTGACGTGTGTGTACGGAGATACAATATGTACAACAAGCAAATATTGGGACATCTTTTCGTTCATGGAAGAACTTTACCGCATCTGACTTGAGCAAAATGTTGTCACAATACAAACTTCCTTTGCACCTCTTTTTCATTACTCTCGTCAATACACTGCTGAGAATGATGACACTTTATTTTACGCTCGCTTACGTTTACCAACACACGGTTAGAAATGGTGTTTTAAGGTTAAGTTTGAAGGACTTGCTGATAGCGAAGTCTTGCTTCCTGTGTAAGGCTGTGTTCTGAAGACACCCTCGTTCATTTAGAATGGTTTTCGATTGTCAGAAAGACCCAGAGTGATGCTGGGTTACGATGATTCTAGGCTATAGTGATGCTGGCCATAGTGATGCTGGTCCACATTGATGCTGGTCCACAGTGATGCTGGTTCACAGTGACGCTGGGCCAGTGATGCTTGGCCACAGTGATGCTGGGCCACAGGGATGCTTGGCCACAGTGATGCTGGGCCACAGTGATGTTTGGCCATAGTGATGCAAGGCCAACACTCACTCTTCCTCAAGTTGCCAAGTCTGCCGGAAGTGATGGGAAGACAATCTCTCGTGAGGTGAGGCAGTTTGTCTTCTGTTATGGATTATTCTCGTTGTCGCCGTGGATGTTAGGCGTCAAACATTTACCGAACTTGGAAGTATGAGACAACCGCACATCAATTTTTCCTCCATGTATCATCTGACAAGAAATCCTTAAGGAACGAAAAGGCAAAGCGTAAGAAAGATTAATTTTGAATATATATTTTACCAGAGCACACATGTTTCTCAAGAACCCCAAGGGATTCATAAATGCAACTCGTATTTACACACGTGTGCTGGGCTTCATGTTTATTAGTCTTGCCTGTTAATGTTTTCTACATATTTTCTCTAAATTACTCTGTAAAATCTAAACCAACACGAGCGCCGCTATAGAAACAGTCGCCTGTTGTCTTCGACCCAACGTTAATTAGGCAGATATTAATTAAGCAGTGTGCGTATTTATTTCTTCTTTTAGTATACACGTATTAAACGCTACTAAACGCTACCAAAAACCAAGCTCATCATCTGTTAATATTACCAAATCTATGAAAAGAACCCCACAACACATATATACATATATATATATATATATATATATATATATATATATATATATATATATATATATATATATTATATATATATATATAGGGAGGTACCACCTCTAAAACATGCTGGGGACCCTCATCCTCAGAGAAGACAATAAACGTACCTCAGGGAAAACTCGAGGTTCTCCCCGGAGCTGTTTGAATATTTTCTTCTCCTACCACTCCCAATATATATTGAATGAGTGCTTTATTAATAGACAGAATACATTGACAGAAAACACAAAATATGAACATGAATACATTGGTACAATATATCAAAGATTATGAATCTCTTCCAGCTCCTCTGAAGCCGGACGTGAGCCCAGTACACAGCATGCATTTCCCCTCTGGATGTCCACGCTGAGGCGCTGGAACATGAAAGTGGCTGCCCTTGAGTCCCTGGTGGTGTCGATGAGTCTGGAACCCAGTTCTTTAAGAAAACCTGTGGCATTTTTTCCCCATGATCCCAAGGTCTCTGATCCCACTGGGACAAATTGATACTGTTGGCTTATGTCCCTGTACTTGCCGATCCTTTACTCCTCCCTGTGATCAGCAGCTCCTCCCTGTCGCCCGACAATGTGATGGATGTAGGTGTCAGCCAGTGTCGACACACAGGTATAGTCCCATGCTAAGTGCTTGCCATTCTTCCAAGGATAGATGGTGATCCCGTCGGGGCGGTTTGCTGGGTTGTGGGTATTGTTGGCTGCTAGTTATCGGGGCTCTCTCTCGGCTGGGCATCCAGCTGTAGCAAGGTTCTCTTTATGATGTCGTTGACTTCATTGTGTCTTGCATGCCAACCCTTGGTTTTGGAACAGTTAAGACCATGTAGACCATATTGATCGGCTTGCGCATCGCCGCAAATACACTTTATTCCGTGTGAATTGGGACAGCAAGGCGCAGAGCCACTCACAGCTTAGAGACGGGCAGTCTTCCTGTCTGATGTTACAGCACTAAGCATGTTGAGAAGCACCTTTTCAGCCATCCCAACTTGACTGTTTGTAGACCAGTGCTTCACTAGGTTTTGGTGTTGGAGCAGCAAGAGTCTCCCTTTTAGTGATGGCACTGGTGTAGCTAGGGTCCTGTATTCCTGCTGAGTCACTGAGGTTGTCTGGAAGAATTTGTTTTATTAGCTCATTTGATGCTATGGAAGAGGATAAGAAAGCTGGTAGGGCAATCTGTTAGGATTTGCGTACTCCCAGCCCCTCAAGCCTGACTGGAAGTGAGGCTTGCAACCACTGTCCATCTTCGAGGGAAAAATTCAATACACTCTCTAGCATGGTCTTAAGGAGAGAGTCATATTCCTTGAGTTTCATACTGCTGAAGGCTGAGGAGCATCTCAGGAAGTAGGTAAGTTTTGGGATTGACAGGGACTTGATGAGTAGGTAGAAGGCATCATGTGTATTGATGTCTTTCATCCTGCCTTCCATTGTCCTGAGATCTGAGATTTTTTTTCTAGGATCAGATCGATGGCATTGGGCCCAAGAGGAGCACCAAGGAAAGTGCTGTTTGCTGGATCAATAGGCTCGTGCTCCTGGTAAAACAGCACTAATATTCTGGATCATCTGTCGATTGGTAGAAACTATTTCACATTTGGTGGGGTTTAAAGATAGGCCCAGGCTCTCTCTCATGTCTTTAATTTTTCTGATATAATCTAGGAGAGATTCTATAGTGCCAGCTAGGGTACCATCATCCAAGAAACAGATATTGAGCTCACTGCAGAGCGCTTCTGTGACTTCCTTGATGACCAGACAGAATATAAAGGGGACGAGAGGGTCCCCCTGTTGCACACCCTCACACGAATCAATTTCATAGTCCCCAAACAGCAGTTTAGAAGTCACGTTATAAAACAATTCTATGAATGGATAGAGGGAAGGGAAGTGTCTAGAAAATGCTGGGACAGCAGCATCCCTTCTGACTAAGTTGAGAGCATTGGCAAAGTCCAATTTGATCAAGGCTTTTTCATTGGACATGTTGTTGACGTATACTCGTGCTGCGTGGGCAGCTGCTTCACAGCCTTGTTGAACACCAAAACCGAGCTGAGTTGTTTCAACATTGAGTCAGCCTCCTGACTCACCATTCTTACTGCAGCCTTGACGACTAGGCGCCGAAGGGTTTTGCCCACTGCAATGGGCCTGATTCCTCCATCCTTTTTCCGGAGGCAGCACACAGTGAGGCACCAAAGAAAAGGGGTATAATGGCCTCTGGGACACTGCCAGCCAGGCACACATTGGAAAATTTGGTGAGTTCAGACATCAAGCTCTCTGAAACATCACCAAGTGCTGGATTGAGCATTTGTTTTAAATGTTGTGGCCTTAAACCGGTGAAACCTCCTGCTAAGCCCTGTGGAAATGACATAGCAGCTTTATACACATCAGCATCCTGTAAGATTAAATGTTCTTCACCTGCTGCAATGTCAGGGAGGTCAATGTTGGTACTGGGAGCCCTGGGTGGATGTTTGACCTTCAGGGTTTGTGCTGTAATGACGTGATGGGGACCGATGATATCCACACTGGTTATAAGCCTCAATGCTCCAATAGTATTACCCTCTTCTATTTTTTTGTTAGTTTGGGCTCTGATTTTTGAGGCGTCAGTTGTCCTGTTGTTGGCATTTGCCCGGAGGGTGTTTGTCGCCCTAGAGGGAAGACGAACGAGGTTGTCATCTCTAGGGAATGCATTTATTGCCCTAATAACATATGTTGCTAATGACTTGTCCCTTCTTGGTGGGACAGCCAAACAGGCATTGCCAAATAGCAGTAGATTGTGCCAGGATCCGTTGTTTGCAGGAGCATCGTTGACTTTCTTGAAGATTTCAGCGAA
Source organism: Cherax destructor (assembly GCA_009830355.1). Lineage (NCBI taxonomy): Eukaryota > Metazoa > Arthropoda > Malacostraca > Decapoda > Parastacidae > Cherax > Cherax destructor. The sequence continues at coordinate 123,308 of WNWK01000127.1, forward strand.
TTTGCTGGCAGCTTGATAGCGAGCTGCTTTGGGGATGTGTGTCAGCGTCCTGGTGGATGTTAATTTGATTGCAGATTTTAGGTCCTCTGTAGAGGTGAATTCAGGGTAACTGTCAGCTCGGTCTACTGGGAGGGTCTGTTGGTTGTTCCCATTTGGAGCCCTCCAGGAGCCTAGACATCCATTGTGTGCTCGGATGTTTCCAGTTGAGGGATTGAGTGCACATTCTCAGTCCATCGTAGGATTCGAACCTGCATACTATGCATCAAATTACACAGTACTTTGCCAGACCCCACATCTGGCTGTGTACAGAGTGCGTAGATTTCAATCTGACTGCTAAGAAGCCTCAGTGATAGCACAGTGATATTCACACTTTCACAGAAATCGCCAGCATTCGGGATTCACCAGTAAATTACAGATTTTTTTCCCCCCATTACCATCAACGAAAGGAGGACAGTTTAACAGAGTGTGAAAGTGTTCAACTTCTGATGGATATCAAGCAGAGTCAATAAAAGGCAGCACTTCCAAACCCGAATAACGAAAATACCTGATCGTTCAGTACGACGACGTACCTGTTTAACCATTATGTACGATATAGTTACTGAATTTGCCTATCGTAGGAAATATACATGTTTAGATATGGATAACAGGAAGAATATGTAATGAGTGCAGAGAATAAGGATCGTAGAAACGAGAAGGGGATGTGGGCGGTATGAAGGGTATTATTCAGAGATGGTTTGGTCATTTTAAAGAGAATGGGCAAAACAGGTGAACCAAAGGTGTGTACAAATGCTGGTTGGAGGTAACGAAGGGTAAGAAACGTCTCAAGAAGGATTGGATCATTAGCAGTTAGGGGTAAAGGAGGTTCTGAGTGGTGGGGGCTTGAGTATCTAGTAGGCAAGTGTGAGGTTATTAATTCGGAGTGGAGACAAGAGGTTTGTAGGATCTGACGGGCTGTTGTGGTGTGAGCAATGTAACGTTTATGAAGGGATTCAGGGAACCTGATTAGCTGGACTATACTTCTGGAGATAGAAAACAGAGAACCTGCACTCTGAAAGATGTTGTTACAAGTCGAATGGTCATTTGATTTCTTATGTCCGCTCACTTCAGGCAAGACAGCTACTAAATGATAGATGGTCAACGAATTTTTTCTTCTTCGGGTCGCCCTACCCTGGTGGGAAAAACTCGATGTAATTAAAAAAAAAACAATAGGAATATGCTAAATATTTTCATAAAACAGAGACATTATTATCACTTACTGAGAGACATCAGTGGAAGCTGACATGAAGAGTACATAGAAAATACTGCGATGTAACAAGTGAAGGTTAAAAAAAATAGCTAATTAAATATAGTTCGCTAGTACCTGTAGGAAGGAATGTTCAAAATTATATGTACCATCAAGGACGGTGGAGACACCGTGTGTATGGTGATGATGATAGACATGTTCAAGATGAACATAAGTATGTTGAAGATGATGTTAAGGATGTTGGTAGATGATGTTAAATATGCCGAAGATGATGTTAGGTATGCTGAAAACGATAAGATTATTGAAGACGATGACAAGATTATTGAAGATGATGATAATATGTTGAAGATGATGTTAGGTATGTTGATGAGTATGTTGAAGAGTATGTTGAAGAGTATGTTGAAGAGTATGTTGAAGAGTATGTTGATGAGTATGTTGAAGAGTATGTTGAAGAGTATGTTGAAGAGTATGTTGAAGAGTATGTTGATGAGTATGTTGAAGAGTATGTTGAAGAGTATGTTGAAGAGTATGTTGAAGAGTATGTAGTAGCCAAAGTGCTGAACAAAAAAACAAGTCTGAACTACTCAAAAAAATAGAGGAATGAAAAAATGATTTCGAATAAGTTTCCGCGTCGATAAACGTCTTGCAAGAAATTTTAGCGACTGTACAATGACATGCTTGTTAAAAATGTGAAGACACGCAGAATTTTCCTGTACAGCAAGGAATGGTTGGATGGTTGGCTGGCTGGATGGTTGCCTGGTTGGCTGGCTGGATGGTTGCCTGGTTGGCTGGATGGATGGTTGCCTGGTTGGATGGTTGGCTGGATGGATGGTTGCCTGGTTGGATGGTTGGCTGGATGGATGGTTGCCTGGTTGGATGGTTGGATGGTTGACTGATTGGATGGTTGGCTGGTTGGATGGTTGGCTGGTTGGATGGTTGACTGGTTGATTGGTTGGATGGTTGGCTTGTTGGATGGTTGGCTGGTTGACTGGTTGGATGGTTGGCTGGTTGGCTGGTTGGCTGGTTGGATAGTTGACTGGTTGGCTGGTTGGCTGGTTGGATGGTTGGCTGGTTGGATGGTTGACTGGTTGATTGGTTGGATGGTTGGCTTGTTGGCTTGTTAGATGGTTGGCTGGTTGGATGGTTGGCTGGTTGGATGGTTGGCTGGTTGGATGTTTGGCTGTTTGGCTGGTTGGCTGGTTGGATGTTTGGCTGGTTGGATGGTTCCCTGGTTGGATGTTTGGCTGGTTGGCTGGTTGGCTGGATGGATGGTTGGTTTGTTGGTTGGTTGGCTGGTTGCCTGGTTGGATGTTTGGCTAGTTGGATGTTTGGCTGGTAGGATGGTTGGCTGGATGGATGGTTGCCTGGTTGGATGGTTGGCTGGTTGACTGGTTGGATGGTTGGCTGGTTGGATGGTTGGCTGATTGACTGATTCGATGGTTGGATGGTTGACTGGTTGATTGGTTGGCTTGTTGGCTTGTTGGCTTGTTGGCTTGTTAGCTGGTTGGATGGTTGGCTGGTTGGATGGTTGGCTGGTTGGATGGTTGGATGGTTGACTGGTTGGCTGGTTTGATGGTTGGCTGGTTGAATGGTTGGATGGTTGGCTGGTTGGCTGGTTGGCTGGTTTGATGGTTGGCTGGTTGGATGGTTGACTGGTTGGATGGTTGGCTGGTTGGATAGTTGACTGGTTGGACGGTTGCCTGGTTGGATGGTTGGCTGGTTGGCTTGTTGAATGGTTGGCTGGTTGGCTGGTTGGATGGTTGGATGGTTGGCTGGTTGGCTGGTTGGCTGGTTGGATGGTTGGCTGGTTGGATGGTTGACTGGTTGGCTGGTTGGATGGTTTACTGGTTGGCTGGTTGGATGGTTGGCTGGTTAGATGGTTGGCTGGTTGGCTGGTTGGATGGTTGACTGGTTGGCTGGTTGGATGGTTGGATGGTTGGCTGGTTGGATGGTTGGCTGGTTGGCTGGTTGGCTGGTTGGATGGTTGGATGGTTAGAGGGTTGGTCTACTTGATGTATTCCTGCTGATTACACGAGGGCCATTAAGGTTGAGTACCTGACCAGCTGGGCTGTGTTTCGTACGCCGGGTTGCGTGCGTCCAACAGTAACAGCCTGGTTGATTTAGGCCCTGATCCACCATGAGGCCTGGTCACAGACCGGGCCGCGGGGGCGTTGACCCCCGAAACCCTCTCTAGATTTACTCCAGTCAGAAATTCTTTAATACCTAATATAGGGATTAAATTAAAGTCAAACACTACTATGTGTGTGTACATATACTGAGATATATGTAACCTTCTTCTTTGTGTGTTCGCTGATTTTCAGAGTGCATACACATCAAGGTATTAACATTAGCTGTTAACATTAGCTCCATGTTAATGTTTACAAGGAAATGTTTTTTCATGTGTTAAAAATGGAACGTCTAGTCCATGTTTCTAGACGTAAACAACTCAAAATTTTTAAGAAAATAAAATTAATAGAAACAAAAAATAAATACAACAATGGACTCAAAAGAAAATATTGAACGAGACAAATTCTAAGAGAAGGAGGCACCATCATAGCCGTCCCTGACAGTAGGAAAAAGGCAGACTTCAGAAACAGTGTTGTTATTCCAGAGTTTACCAACTGTCTGTTGTTGACATGGGCAAAGAAGCGAAGGATATTAAGGAGGTATGTGCCCTGACACAAGCACACACAGGACACAAGCACACGATATTCAACACATGTGCGTCACAGTTTCACGAACATCCTTGGTTAGGTTAGATAAGATTCACCAGGAAACAGGACAATTGTTTCCTGACGCTAGTCTTAGCCATATGATGACCCGCCACTGGAGCTTTTGGTCATCTGACCAAGACCTTCCTCTGGCTTACAGCTTCACCCCTTCAAAAATTAAGATGATTTATTACGATCATCTTATCTGTAGGGTATGTAAAAGAAGGAAATTAAAAGGGAATATAGGAAAGATTGGATATCAGATTGGAGGAAGAGAGTATGGAGGAGGTGAATGTGTTCAGATATTTGGGAGTGGATGTGTCAGCAGATGGGTATATGAAGGATAAGGTGAATCATAGAATTAACGAGGGGAAAAAGGTGAGTGAGGAGTCTTTGGAGACAGAGAACTTTATCCATGAAAGCATAGAGGGGAATGTATGAGAGTATAGTTATACCAACACTCTTATATGGGTGTGAGACATGGGTTGTGAATGTTGCAACAAAGAGAAGGCTGGAGTCAGTGGAGATATCGTGTCTGAGGGCAATGTGTGTTGTGAATATAATGCAGAGACTCTGTAGTTTGGAGATTAGGAGGAGGTGTGGGATTACCAAAACTATTATCCAGAGAGCTGAGGAGAGGTTATTGAGATGGTTTGGACATGTAGAGAGGATGGAACAAAATAGAATGACTTCGAGAGTGTATAAATCTGTAGTGGAGGGAAGGCGGGGTAGGGGTCGGCCTAGAAAAGGTTGGAGGGAGGGGGTAAAGGTTTTATGTGCGAGGGGCTTGGACTTCCAGCAAGCGTGCGTGAGCGTGTTATGGGGAGCGAATGGAGACAAATGGTTTTTAGGAGTTGACGTGCTGTTGGAGTGTAGGCAAGGTAACATTTATGAAGGGATTCAGGGAAACCGGCAGGCCGGACTTGATTCCTTGAGATGGGAAGTACAGTGCCGGCATTCTGAAGGAGGGGTGTTAATGTTGCAGTTTTGTAGCTGTAGTGTAAGCACCCCTCTGGCAAGACAGTGATGGAGTGAATGATGAAAGTTTTTCTTTGTCGGGCCACCCTGCCTTGGTGGGCCTCCCTGCCTTGGTGGGAAACGGCCTATGTGTTAATAATTTTTTTTTTATCTGTAGATCTTTCCTTCTGCGAAAAAAATAACACCGAACATCGTGAAAGCTATTGTAGTGAACTGGGATCCACGTCTTTCCTGCAAAGTCTAAGAAATGCTGCTTACATAATAGAACGACTATGTAAGTACAGACAGTATCACATCAAACTTCTTGATCGTTATAAAAGTGTCAGGTAGGCTTGTATAAACTGCTTACCTTCTAAATATCTCTTAAGAATATCATTGGCTTCCAGATCAGTGAGTTCCACCTGAAGCAGTTCAGAATCTCGTGTGCTATAAGTGTTCATTACACTTCAGTTACTCACAATGAGAGGTGTGTATCTCTTAGTGTATTTATGCTCAGAGTTTATTTTAATGCCTACGTTATGGATTAAATTTATACTGACTGGAGGTGTACAGGTGACATACAGTCTTAGTGGCTCTGTTGTAGTCGATTATAAGACCAGTTTGAAGATTGTGAATGGACATTTAACTGAAAGGAAGCAAGTAGAGCTCTGACGTCCTCCTACTACAACTACTCCTACTACTACTACTACTACTACTACTACTATTACTACTACTAGTGTTGTTGCAACCACCACCAGGGAAGTATCCAGGTTTCTGGCAGGCAGGTTCTACTGATTGCAAGCCCCATGGGGAAAAAAATGAAATTTGATCAATATCTGGGACGCTTTCAGGTCATATTCGACGGATATTTTGATATTTGAAAATAAAATATGATTAAGGGGTAATTTAGAGTCAGGGTAAACATTCAGCGCCATAACATACACGTTCAACATATAAATCACGTTTTATATTTATTACACATCATATGTAACTTATCTACAAGCTATTACTTCCATATTCTGAGCTCATTAACATTCTATTTTGTGTTGTTTAAACAATCACTCCATTACTTCACTGTTACTGCTACTACTAATACTACCGCTAATACTACTGCTATTACTACTGCTACTACTACTGCTACGACTGCTATTACAACTGCTACTACCACCACCACCACTACTAAACCACTGCTGGTCTTCTGCTCTTCTCTACTATTTCTACCTCAGTGTTGCGATAATGATCCAAGACTGGGCGAAACGTCATCTTATGTTTCACCTCTAAGTGTGGATTACTTGTAAAATATACTTCCTTTAAGTATCTATGTATGCTGAAAATTGTATGACCGTCAACGCTGATCAATCAGTCAATATTGTCCTCATTTTGTTATTCGCTGAAATATTAATTGCATATTGGCTAATATTACTTTTCGTGGTCGTCAGTCTACTGTGTGTGTTTTAAGTTGTATCTAAGAGGCTAGAGCTCAAGGTAACGATCCCACCTCTCAAGCTCTACTGTATGTGTACCTAGAGAGCTCTGTTTACTATAGCTCAGGCTAGTGGTTCCATATTTTTTCCTTCGATCTATTAACCTCCTTGATTCCCTAGCATACTGGGCTCGTCTATTTTCAATCCATGTGTGGAATTTGCTTCCACTGCTTTCTCATTTCGTTTTTCTTACATTGCAAGCCATGGATGCAATAGCTAACTAGCCACGGTGTGGGGTAATGGGCTCATTATCTTACATCGGGGCAACAAAAAAAACACATTAAATGTTTCTGAAGAGTAATGGAGTAAAGTATTATATTGATTTTTTTACGTAACTTACTGGATTCACTGTCTCATCAGGAGTGAGTGTAAGGACGTAGATTATGGCAAAACGTAATCCTGTTTAAGGCGATACGTTGTCTTAGGGCGATGCGTCGTCTTATTTAAGGTGAAAAGTAGTCCTGTTGATGGTCAAAGTTGTCTAATAGAAAGATTGGGACTGCTACGTGTGTTGTATATTCGTATGATATGAAGATGACATCATTATTTTTGATGAGCAAAACCATAAGGATATTCAAGAACATAACAAAGGAGGAACACTGCAGCAGGTCTGTTGGCCCATACTAGGCAAGTCCTTCACAATCCATCCCACTAACAGGATATTTGCCCAACCCAAACTATTTTAGTAAAGCTGATCCATTGTTCTGTCACAATCTTGAGTGAATTTAACTAAGAAGAGAGAGTAAGAAAGACCTTGTGTGTGTAGCAGCCACAAACATCTTGGAATTTTTCTAAAAGACACAGGAATCACACGAAGAGGGACCCATTAAGATATGAAATATAGTTATGTAGTTTATATATATATATATATATATATATCCGGATATATATATATCCGTTGACTTGCTCATGGCAAGTCAACGGATTAAAAAAAAGCTTCACACACACACACACACGCACAACAGAGCCTAGTCATGGTACTGTTCAGCAGTACCATGTACTCACCTAATTATAGTGTGTGTGGCGGCGCCTCTACACCTTCATAATGGTGTTTTTGAGTGTGTGGCGGCGCCTCTACACCTTCCCAATGGTGTTTGAGTGTGTGGCGGCGCCTCTACACCTTCACAATGGTGTTTGAAACCCGCCGGGAATCGAACCCGGGCCCTCCGTGTGAGAAGCGAGAGCTCTAGCTCTCGCATACTCTAGTATGCAATCAACCCACTCCCTCTCTCTCGTGTCTTTTACCTCTGTTACTTTGTCATAGAACTCCAGAAGGTTTGTGACGCAGGATTTGCCTTCCAGGAATCCGTGCTGGCGGCTGTCGTTGATAATCCTGTGCCGCTCCACCACTCAATTCCTGATGATTTTCTCCACGACTTTGCACATTATACACGTAAGTGACACTGGTCTATAGTTTAGTGCCTCGTTTCTGTCTCCTTTCTTAAAACTGGGAACTACATTTGCCTTTTTCCATACCTCAGGTAGCTGCCCAGTTTCAAGGGATGTGTGATTCGCAATCATGTCACTGACGCAAGCTATCTTTCTATCACAAATTTTTTCAGTGGGGGAATTAGTAAACGATAAGCCAGGATCGAGCAAACCAATACACATAAAGCAGTAGAGTTAAAAACCCAGTGTTCCCTCCAACTACCCTCTCGTTGCTTATGACTATGAATTATTATTTTAAGCCGCAAACGAGAGTAGAAATGCTTGAGTTTTTCCCGTTGTAGCAAAGAATTCACTTCGCTTAAATTCCTATCCTGGGTGTTTACTATTTCCTTAAGAGCAACTTTTTCTTGCTCCATAATTTTAATATTATGTATCAGACCTTGATTGGCTGCTAGGAGATTCTGTCGAAGTTCGTCGTCTTTTGTTTTCATAAGCTGAGACTTGCGACGCTCCAAGTAAAGCTGTTTATAAGAACTTGCGAGATAGTCGGATAATATGTTATATTCTCTAAGGAGATCTTCAAAAGCGTAATCACATACCGACACTTGCCTTTGCAGCGTGTTTGAGTGACTTTTGAGATGCCTATGGGTAACAACCAGGCTATTGTATATTTTGCTTTTTACTTCGAATGCCTCATTAATCGAGACAGCCTCTGCTGTTACTTCATTTAACATACCCTTGAGGTCTTCAAACAACTCCTTGTTGCTTTCGTCTTGGCGATCCTTCTCATTTTTACACACAGTCAGTTCCTGGGCCAGAATTGGCAGGAAATTACGAGACGATTCACCGTATTTTACCGTATTTTTCAGCAGCTCATTGCTCTTCTCGAGTATTTTAATATGCTGCTCTTTTTTAGCCAAGAAACTTTTGAGATCTTTGTTGTAGCCTTCTAGCTTTTGGCTATACAACATTTCGTCCTTGAGAAGGCTTGCTAACTTCTCCCTTGAGAGCTTGTCATCTGTCATACCTCTTTCTAGCTTTTCCTTGTACATCTGTGTCTCCAAACCATTTTCCAAAACTTCCCTGAGCTTCACTTCATCTTTCAGAGTCTTTTCCAGCTCTTCTCTGTACGCCTTCTCTGTGTTCCAGACATTTTCCAAAACCACCTTGTGTTCCTTTTCATTTATCAGGGTCTTTTCGGGCTCCTCTCTCAAATATTTCTTCCCCTCTTCCCTTAATAATACTAGTCGCTGTAAAGCTGTCTGGGAGAAAGTGATATTGTTCTCTGGGAGAGAGAACTTAGTAGAACTTGGCTGAGTGGGAAGCAGTCTCCCCAGTGTCTGGTTTTAACACTTAGCGTTAACATAATGTTTATCTCGCTCTCCACCTTAAATGTTGAATTGTGTAAACAGAGAGAGAGAGAGAGAGAGAGAGAGAGAGAGAGAGAGAGAGAGAGAGAGAGAGAGAGAGAGAGAGAGAGAGAGAGAGAGAGAGAGAGAAAGAGAGAGATGTGAGACGTGAGGAGAAACTAGGTCTGACAGGTGGTAACTCAACAAATGCTCCACCATTAACTAGGGTACACCAGGTGACAACACCACACCTGCTCCACCATCAACCAGGGTACACCAGGTGACAACACCACACCTGCTCCACCATCAACCAGGGTACACCAGGTGACAACACCACACCAGCTCCACCATCAACTAGGGTACACCAGGTGACAACACCACACCTCTACACCTGTTCCACCATCAACCAGGGTACACCAGGTGACAACACCACACATCTACACCTGCTCCACCATCAACCAGGGTACACCAGGTGGCAACACCACACCTCTACACCTGCTCCACCATCAACCAGGGTACACCAGGTGGCAACACCACACCTCTACACCTGCTCCACCATCAACCAGGGTACACCAGGTGACAACACCACACCTCTACACCTGCTCCACCATCAACCAGGGTACACCAGGTGACAACACCACACCTCTACACCTGCTCCACCATCAACCAGGGTACACCAGGTGGCAACACCACACCTCTACACCTGCTCCACCATCAACCAGGGTACACCAGGTGACAACACCACACATCTACACCTGCTCCACCATCAACCAGGGTACACCAGGTGGCAACACCACACCTCTACACCTGCTCCACCATCAACCAGGGTACACCAGGTGACAACACCACACATCTACACCTGCTCCACCATCAACCAGGATACACCAGGTGACAACACCACACCTCTACACCTGCTCCACCATCAACCAGGGTACACCAGGTGGCAACACCACACATCTACACCTGCTCCACCATCAACCAGGGTACACCAGGTGGCAACACCACACCTCTACACCTGCTCCACCATCAACCAGGGTACACCAGGTGACAACACCACACATCTACACCTGCTCCACCATCAACCAGGGTACACCAGGTGGCAACACCACACCTGTACACCTGCTCCACCATCAACCAGGTGACTAACTCACATCTCTCCTCGAAGTTACATTAAAAATTAAAAAAAAAAAGCGTTTACATTTTTCCAAAGGTCTTTGTTCAGCAGATGTTTATATAAAAGTCTATCTTGCTGATAAAAATATAACCAAATTAAAAATTAAAGTCAATCGTAATATATTTCAACTTTTCCTGTTGAAGAATGAGACATATGTGCAACATTTGAGAATCTTTATTACGGAAACGTTTCACTAAACCAGTGGTTTCTTCAGTCCAATTCAGAGAAGAACGGTGGAAGATGAGGAGGAGTTTGAGGAAATCAGTCCCTCAGCCTGAAGTGGAGAAAAGTACAGCAAATGCTCGGAGAAGTGGCTTATATACTGTTGACAGGTGGCTTGAAATACTACATTAATTCTCAAGCCAAGAATTTTAAATGGCTGCTTCAGACGGCCAGCACCTGCTACAGGGTGGGTGTGGCAGACAGGACAACAACAGTCGCCATATTCTAGAGGATGTTTTTGGAAAACTCGGAATGTTTCTGTTTGCTGGAAACACTACGAGATTTGTTGAGGTGAATATATGTCTTGGTGTGTAAATGGAAGACGCGCGTTGGGTAGGTTATGTTGTGTACGTCCCTCACCCGGGGGTCCAGCACTTGTGGGGTCCCTCACCCGCTGGTCCAGCACTTGTGGGGTCCCTCACCCGCTGGTCCAGCACTTGTTGGGTCCCTCACCCGCGGGTCCAGCACTTGTGGGGTCCCTCACCCGCTGGTCCAGCACTTGTGGGGTCCCTCACCCGCGGGTCCAGCACTTGTGGGGTCCCTCACCCGCGGGTCCAGCACTTGTGGGTCCCTACCCGCGGGTTCAGCACTTGTGGGTCCCTCACCCGCGGGTCCAGCACTTGTGGGTCCCTCACCCGCGGGTCCAGCCCTTGTGGGTCCAGCACAGGCGGGTACAGAACTTGTGGGTCCAGCACAGGCGGGTCCAGCACTTGTGGGTCCAGCACAGGCGGGTCCAGCACTTGTGGGTCCAGCACAGGCGGGTACAGCACTTGTGGGTCCAGCACATGCGGATCCAGCACATGTGGGTCCAGCACCGGCGGATCCAGCACTTGTGGGTCCAGCACTTGTGGGTCCAGCACTTGTGGGTCCAGCACAGGCGGGTCCAGCACCGGAGGGTCCAGCACCGGAGGGTCCAGCACCGGAGGGTCCAGCACAGGCGGGTCCAGCACAGGCGGGTCCAGCACAGGCGGGTCCAGCACAGGCGGGTCCAGCACAGGCGGGTCCAGCACAGGCGGGTCCAGCACCGGCGGGTCCAGCACAGGCGGGTCCAGCACCGGCGGGTGTTGTTCCATTTCAAACATCGATGATGTTTATTTCAAAAGTGATTGATAAGGAAAATTCAAAGGTTATATTCAATACATGACTGAGAACAAGCATACATACATACATACATACATACATACATACATACATACATACATATACATACATACATACATACATACATACATACGCACATACATACATATAAAAAGGCTTCAAGGAAGAATATTTGTTTGAATTTCTTCCTGTAGATATTTGAATATTCCACTTTCCCTACCACCCCATCTTTTTTTTTTTTACCAATAGGTATATTTTATTACATAATATGGTACAAAAGATTTAAGAGATACATTGTTGATATAAAGATGGCATATACAGTACACGAGGTGTGAGAGATACATGTTCAGTACATATTGTTACATGTTTGTCACTGATTATAATGCGAAAATCTCATCCAGCTCCTCTGAGCTGGGGCGCGTGCCCAGAATACAGCATGCATTACCCCTCTGAACAGTAGCACTGAGTCGCTGGAACAGAAAACTAGCTGCCCTGGGATCCCTAGTTACCCTGTTGAGTCTTTTGCCCAGCTCCTTGAGGAACTTAGATGCACTCTTTTCCTATGAGTCAAGGGTCTCTGAGCCTATGGGAACAAACATATAATGATGGGCAAGTTCTCCATATTTTCTCGACTTTTGGGACTCCCTGAAGGTGGCAGCTGCCCCTCCTTCCTCCCTGGTGTATTAGAGATAGGTATCAGCCAAGGTAGATGCACATGTGTAGTCCCACACCACCTGCAGGCTTGAAGGGTGATACCATCTGGACGCTTTTGGCTGCCATCAGATCTGCATAGTTGGGGTGGTTCCCTTACTGCTGGGCATCCGGCTGTTGTGAGGCTCCTCTTGATAATGTTATCAAGTATAAAATATATATATATATATATATATATATATATATATATATATATATATATATATATATATATATATATATATATATATATATATATATGTGTGTGTGTATATGTATATGTATATATGTATCTGTGTGTAAATTACTCTAAGCATATCGTCAGACTTATACATAGACCAAATAATCTCGGCGACATTTACAGAAGTAACAAACTTCAGAGTTTCAGAGCAACATTCAGGAACCCGAGGAAAGAATCATTCAGAACTTTATTTGGTACATATATTAATACACTTATGGTCCAGCACGTGCAGAAACTCGAAAAGTTTCAAAGGTTTGTAACCAGACTAGTTCTAGAACTAAGGGGAAATGCACTATGAGCAGATGTTGGAGGAACTAAACCTGACGACTTGACATAAAGAAGAACATGGCGGATTACAGAATCCTAAGAGGAATTGATAGGGCAGATAGGGAGAGACTGTTTGAATTAAGAGGACCAAAATCAAGGGGACACTGGGGGAAGGTGAAGACTCAGATGAATCACAGGGATAAAGGAAAGTATTCCTTTAGTCTCGAGATGGGGCCAAAGACTGCAAACCTCGCTCAAGGAGAAAGATCTTGGGGTGAGTATAACGCCAAGCACGTCTCCGGAAGCACACATCAACCAGATAACTGCTGCAGCATAGGGGCGCCTGGCAAACCTAAGAATAGCGTTTCGATACCTTAGTAACGAATCGTTCAAGACACTGTACACTGTGTACGTCAGGCCCATACTGGAGTATGCAGCACCAGTTTGGAACCCACACCTGGTCAAGCACGTCAAGAAATTAGAGAAAGTGCAAAGGTTTGCGACAAGGTTAGTTCCAGAGATAAGGGGAATGTCCTACGAAGAAAGGTTAAGGGAAATCGGCCTGACAACACTAGAGAACAGGAGGGTTAGGGGAGACATGATCACAACATACAAAATACTGCGTGAAATAGACAAGGTGGACAGAGACAGGATGCTCCAGAGAAGGGACACAGAAAAATGGGGTCACAATTGGAAGTTGAAGACTCAGATGAGTCAAAGGGATGTTAGGAAGTATTTCTTCACTCATAGAGTAGTCAGGAAGTGGAATAGTCTAGCAAGTGATGTAGTGGAGGCAGGAACCATACATAGCTTTAAGACGAGGTATGATAAAGCTCATGGAGCAGGGAGAGAGAGGACCTAGTAGCGATCAGTGAAGAAGCTGGGCCAGGAGCTGAGTCTCGACCTCTACAACCACAATTAGGTGAGTACAATTAGGTGAGTACACACACACACACACACACACACACACGAGTAATGGTACGTGACGAGATGTCATAGTAGACGCCTGTGACGAGCGGGGTTTCACAAGGGTCAGTCCTAGGGCCGGTGCTGTTTCTGGTATATGTGAATGACATGACGGAAGGGATAGATTCAGAAGTGTCCCTGTTTGCAGACGACGTAAAGGTAATGCGGACAATTCAAGTAAATGAGGATCAGATAGAGCTACAAAGAAACCTTCACAGGCTGCAAGCCTGGTCCATCAACTGGCTCCTGGACTTTAACCCCACCAAGTACAAAGTCATGAATATTGGGGAAGGGCAAAGAAGACCCCACTCAGGGTACAGGCCAGGAGGATTAAGACTGCAAACCTCACTCAAGGAAGAGGATATTGGGGTGAGTATAATACCGAGCACATCTGAGGTG